>JAJOZX010002068.1:280000-485000 GCA_023014485.1 Bathynomus jamesi
AAATTTTTTCCACATATACTGAATTCTTGGTAGAAATAGGGTCTTTGCATATGCTGAAGATGCATATATTGAGGGCGCAGTGTATATATATGTATATATATATATATATGTATGTATGTATGTATGTATGTATATAAAATTTAAGATAGGTCTTTACTGTACAGCATGTATATGAAAGTATCTAGTTACATGATTTTTTATTTTTAACAGATTGTTTATTTTAAATACAGAAGAAACTTTATTTTAAAAAAATGAGTCACAACATTATGATTTAACATGCAAAGTGGCACCATTTTTGGATCGCCATCTGTATTCCTCTCCTAGAATTTCTATCTGTTCAGCAGGTAAGAATTTATGTAGTGTATAATTGTATATAATACAGTTTATATAGAAATATAGGGCTTAATCTCATCTGGCAGGCATTCTGTATTCTCAGATGGCTGTAAATTTCAATTGGAGGTTGTGATTTGTAGGGAGATATTCTTTTAACTAAACTTGTACAGACCCACCCCGATTTATGAAACACTGGTTTATGAATTTTGAAGTTACAAAAAAAAAAATTTCATACCATCATTTATTTACGAATAAAACCCCGAACTTATGAACCAAATTTTGTCATTTTTGTAATGTTTTCATTGCATCAGAAGATGTGTGAATGTATCTGTGATGAAATATGTTTGCATATTCAAAATTCAACATAAAAGATGCAGTAGACATTATTGCTGAGTTGTGGAAGGAAGTTAAACAATCAAATATGAATGGTGTATGGAAGAAACTATGGCCAGAATGTGTGAATAAATTCACAGGTTTCCCCCAAACTCAATCTGTTGTGGCTGAAATTGTGACCCATGCCAATCAGGTTGGTTTCTCAGAAGTAGAAGAGCAAGACATTAATGACCTAGCTTCACATCATGAAGAATTAAGCAATGAAGACTTAATGGCTATGTTTATTATGTTTATTACTGTAGTGGTTTATAATTATTGTGTACACCAAACATTGCTAATAAACACATTTTGTAGCATGGGGGTCTTTCTTTTTTCCACTTTTATAATGGAAGTCAGTGGGAAAATGAGCTTTGATTTATGAAGTTTTGATTTATAAAAGGTTTTTCAAGAATGGAAACCATTCGTAAATCAGGGTGGGTCTGTAGTTGCAACCTAAGCTAATTATACAGCATATTTCTAAAATGTAGCCTTGAAAAACAATAGAAGTATTAATATTTTGATAGATTTTCATAGGTTATACTTATAGGCATTGTATGTAAAATTTCTTATGCCAATAAGTTTGTGCCCTGTCTGGAATTTGCTTCAGATCACATTTACAAAGGCCTCATTAACCAAGGTTGTAGGTCATATGTTAGTATAAAACGCTTGTACTTTTTTTTTTTTGTGGTTTCAGTACAGGTATCTCTCATTTAATGATCATTCACTCAACAATCAATCACTCTAGTGATCTATTTTTTTAACACCTTTTCTTGTACAATGATTGCCCAAAATTTGGTTTAGTGATCATTACAATGCGCAAAGTTTGGTTTCTGGTACTCCACTTCACTTATCTAATCAAAATGGCTGCCATGCGCAGAAATGGATTTATCCTCTTTTGCACAACTTTCCCAACCCACATGCCCTTATGTGACCACCCCCACTGCACTTCCTTCTCGCCCCACCAGTGTTTTCAGTCACTCATGCTTCTGCATTGCTCTGCATTATTGTGTAATATTGCACATGATTGTGATTGTTGTCTTATTCACAGCCTTTGTGGAGTGCAAAGCAACATTGTGCAGACTGTTTGGTGCTAATTTGGACTGTGTTAAGTGACTGTAAACATTGAAAATGACAGGTAAGCATGTGGCTGCTTCCCTTGCATCATCAGGTAAGGCTAAGCTCTCTCATAATTCTTTGACTTTGGAGGTTAAGCTGGGCATTATTAAGCACCATGAGAGTGTGAAGGGGTGAACTCCATTGTGAGAGTGCTTGGCCTAGCCCTCTCAACCATCATCAAGAAGGCTCCTGAGTTGGTGGTCTCAGTGGAAAATGTGACTTCTAGCAATGCCACAAGGATAACTAGGGTACATGATCCAATGATGGAAAACATGGAGAAGAAACCACTCCAGATCTAGATTGAGGATCAAAGTCGCTGCTGCATGCCTCTCTACCATCATCATGGTCAAGGCTGAGTCTGTGGGAGGACCTGCGGAAAGACTTGAACCCTGAGAGGACTGCTGAGACTGTTGAGAACTTCAAGGCCAGTGCAGGGTGGTTTGAACACTAAGGGGTGGGATAATCTACACAGCCTCCACCTCATGGGTGAGGTGACAAGTACAGATAAGGCCAGTGTTCGTGTCTTCCATGAACTCTTGAAGGCAAGGGTTGAGGAGGGAGAATACAGCCTCAAGCAAGTCATTAACTGATGAAATGGGGCTGTTTTGGAAGAAGATCCCCTCTAGGACCTTGCTAAGGAGGAGAAGACTGCTCCTGGCTTCAAGACTGCAAAGGACTGTTTCACCCTGATGTAGCTGCGAGCACTGGAGGAGTCTGAGGTGGAACCACATGAGCCACCCAAGTTGCTCATTCTCCCCCTTCTGCATGACATTATTGCACAGTTTAACAACTGCCTTATGAAGTTGATATCCAATCCCAAAAGGATCTGCTGCTACTGCAAAATTTACTATGCAAAGAAGGCATGCCAGGCAACCATCACAAGCTTCTTCAAACCCAAGACAGAGTCAATGTCACCAGAACCAACATCTTCCACCTCAGGGTTCACCATCTTCAGGGCCAGACCTCCACTGCTGTCCACCCTGAGAGAGAGAGCAAGAGACTGACCTACCCCAACAACATTCAGTCCTCCAGCCTCATTGTCCACAAGCACCACGTAGGAATATATCCCCTATTAACCCGTCATAACATCCTCATTTAGCGATCATTCACTTAGCAATCAGTTTTTCAGGAATGTAACCCAATTGTTAAACGAGAGATACCTGTACTTAAAGTAATTTATAGTCAGACTTGCTGCTTGACAGTTCACCCAGTGCCAGAAGCTCACCTGTCTAAATTTTGAATAAAATGTTAAAATATTTTTCCAAGTTTGCTATGGACCCAGTACAGTATTGAAAAGAAGATGGAGTGTTTTATGAAACTACCATACCTAGTCCTAACTTATCAAAATGTTATAGCTTTGTATGAAATTGTGTAAGGGGTGTAACAAAATTTTTAAATTCTTTTCATTATCAGTCTTGGCCCCTTCAAATATTGTGGATAGCTACCCAAATTTTTGCATGAATTTAAATTGGATGTTTTCAGGCCATTGTCCAAGTTCACCTTATCAAAAATTGTTACACTGATGTCATCTGTCAAAACTGTTAACAGAAAAATCTCCCAAAACTAGTAATGAACTTTGTTGCATTCCTTAGCTACATCATAAATGTACCTATTTAGGCTAGTTACTTCATTATTTCATATTTATAACTATGCCTCCTTATAAGTGACCTCATTCAGGTGTTGTGGAAAAACCAGAGAGCCCACCTAGATTTGACTCTGGAAGCAGTTCTTCCTATGATAGGAATCCAATTCTACTGGCTGGCCACAAAGTACATACAGATTGAGTAGACTGGAAGGCAGGAGATGAAGTTGTACTCAAAGATCTTTTCCCAAGCAGTGCACTGGACATCAAGTAAGCAAGGACCATTCACAAAAATGTCAAGCAGGAAGAGCAGGACCACCACAGTGCATTCAAGCCATGGAAAGCAAACAGTATATGCTGGAATGTTAAGGAGTGGGTGCACGAAAAAGATGTTAAGGAAGACAAAGGACTTCAGGATAAACAAGAATAAGAAAACAAGTATGTACAAGCAAGACTTATGCTACTGAAAATTAATTCAAGAATTTTCCCTTGACTTGAAAATATCACCAAATGTAGTAAACCTTATTCCAGTGTATGACTTTTTGTCTAGTCTTATTCCCTGTGATGAGCAAATGTGGAACTGATCTTTCCATCATGTACCATGACTGATATTTAATGATTTATAGAAAGCAAACTAGAAAATCAAGTTTTCCAGTCTTATTGATTTAATAGAACAAATTGAAACCTCCCATTTCTAGACCTGAACAAAAAATCTTAACAGCAATTATTTACAATTTATTCTGGAGGTTCTAGACAATAAGAAACTTTAATCTTAAATGATGATGGGGCTCATGAGGTTAGTTATGATAATGAGCATAAAGATTGATTTATGTACAAAACACTAGAATTCTAAATAACTTTATCTTAAACTTTGGAGAGTCTTAACTTTCTAGATTTTGACTGTATTGTATTCACTGGAATTCTCACTTGTTTATTTCTTAATTTATTTGGACAAGGCAACATGTACAGGCACTTAATGAATTCACATGCAATAGCTTAATTAAAGGTTTCTAAGCCAAAGCTGCAAGAAAAGGGTACACATTTGCAATGCTTCAAGTAATTTGGACTTACATGCACCATATTGGATTGTCTGCCTCAAAGGAGCACTAAGTTCTGGATCCTTGGTGCTAAACTTCAAGAACATACCTTCTGGCTTCAGTAATGGACTATGATCTCGCTTTTTCTTGAGTTCAATGGGGACTATCAAGGGTAAATAGTGGGCTCAGTTTTAACACTAGCCCCAGAACTGTTTCTAGCAAGATGCCCTATTTAACTGATTTGAGCACTTTTGCATTAATTACAGTATCTGCCTATGCTTGACTAGATTGGCTTAATTAACACTCTTAACTAGAGGCTGTGAAAGCTGAGTTGCTGGAAAGAGAAAAATACATGAATTTAAAAATAAAAGGACTCAAGAAATGAGAATCATCAAAACCCTACACAGGGCTTGTGGTCAGGTCTCACAGGAGTTTTGATAAAAATGTAATTTTTAAACATTTATTGTACTAAGTGGATTGACCAAAGATTAATTTTTGGAAATGTAAAGCAAGGCCTATATGACTGTATTCCTGTCACTGTTACATGCACAAGTTCAAACTGAGAGCAAAATAGTCAAATTGGTAAGATTTTGGCATAGTTTGTAGTCCAAACTTCGGAAAGAACGAGTCAGACCTACATTTGCTTTAAATTACTCAACCATTATTTTAGTGTTCATTTATACAGTATTTATCTACTTTTCATAACAGATTTATGATGAAACAGATCTCCGTGTTGCCAGATTGGATATTTTGTCAAACACAAATATGATTGATTTTGCCATGGATATATACCAAACTTTATATCCTGAACGAGATGTGTCTGACTTCATTGAACAAAGATCAAAAGTTGTCTCAAAGATGGCACAACTGAAGGTAAGGGTTAATTTGGTAGGTTTATATCTGCCATCCTTTCAATTTTTTTTCTTTACTGTACAACAGTATTTGGAATTTTAAGAAGATTCAAGTCATAATGCTTAAATGAATATAGCCTGATTTTTTATTTTTCTATCATAGTATAATACTGAGAAATTTTATTTTGGGGTTGAGGTGTGCATCACTGTACAGGAATACCTCAAAATTCATCATTTTGCAGATTTGTCGTCAATCTTTTACCTATAGTTTCGCAATCCATCATCCATATTTGCAGATTCATTGCTTTTTGAAAAATGTGGAAAAAAACAATCGAAATTGACAAACTTCAAATGTTTACCACACAATATACATTATATTTTGCCGAAAAACGAGTAGAATTTGATTAATTAATCTGTTTAATAACATAATACAGTAAAATGTTTTCTTATTGAAACATATTATCATCTACCTCAAATTTCGTAATTTCGCATTTCGTCGTGTTATTCCAGAATGAATTAACAATGAATTTCGAGGTATATATTCCTGTACTTGAAACTGATGTTACATTTTCCCCACTATAAATAATAGAACCTAGTTCATAATACTGACTTCTAGCCTTTTTTATTATTATTTTTAGGGTGACCTAGATCAAATTCTCAAAATCTTTGAGTTGGATGAGGTCCAGAAACAACTTCAGTCTTCGAGAGATCAACACAACACTTATGAATTTCTTGGTGGAAAACCATGGTGTATGTTCTGAAAAAAATTTTAGATTGTCATCTGAAGAAGGAATCATTAGCCATATAGATAGTGTTTATTGCTCACATGTGGATAAATTGTAGATGTAGTATTTATACAGTATTTGTGATAAAGTATTCATGCTAATCATTAACTTTCCAGTTTCGACCTGAAATGTTGGAAACTATATACACTTATGCAAGGTTCTTATATGATTGTGGAGATTATACAGCTACTGCAGATTTTGTGTACTTGTACAGAGGTCTTGTACCCGTAACTGATAAGGTAAATTTGTTCTTAACAATATGAGCTTTATTTTTGAACCTGTAATTTAGGTGTGAAAAGATTATCTGATCCCTATTCTAACAGGAGCAGAGGGTAGACACCAATCAACCAGGAAAGTACTCCATGGTGGATGTTAGGCAGAAGACAGGGAATGTTAGAGCTTTCGTTTCTCCTGTCACTTTCATCCTCAGCTGATCTTTTTCTGTCTCATCTACCCTGTGAGCAGTCCAGCATGCTCTTAAACACACACTTCTCTCCCTATTCTTCATTGCACATATACATGCATTTTACACACAACATAATCTTTTCAAAACTTAGGGAAAAAAAAACAGTGGCAATAACTTCAAGAGCTTGAGTTCCCTGAAAGATGATCATAAATATCCCCACTTCTGGCTCCCCCGTTGCCGATATCAGGAACGTAAACCCAGGCAGCGGGGCTGAATCTGCTACTGCCCATTCAAATGTTCTGGGCCTCTGCCTGAGCCACTTTTCATAAACTTCTGCAACATTCATGGCCTTTCCTCAAATTTTCAATCAGTTGAACACCGCATTTCCTCCTCTAACCTAACCTTTCTTCCTCACTGAAACTCTTTTGGGTCATTCCATGTCAATTCAGCCAAAAAAAGGTGAATTTGAACATGACCATCTCAGATTTTCATGATATTTGGTACATTAGTAGGTATTTGTGAGAAACTGAAATTCCCCAAATTTTAGAGCTGGCTGACCTTTGGTTGCTGAGATATGGGGTCACAAAATTTGGACCTTTGACCTGATTTTTTACTTACTGTCAAATTTCAAATTGCTGTAGCCACAACTAATAAAGCTAGAGTTCTGATTCTAGTGTCATTTTGAAGCTCTTAAACAGCTTGTCATATTATCTCTCTTGTCATAAGCCTCTAAAATGAAAATTTAAAAAAATATCCTTGACCTTTGACCTTAAATAAAAAATTTATACCATCCCCAATTTTTTCAATTTTTTTTTACAAATGTTCACTTACCCATGTGGAACATGTTCCTAAAAGGTGATAAGTATGATCAGGAAGTATTTTGAATTAAAATTAACCTTTAAATAATTCATGTTTTTTTCATCTTTTCAGAAAATATTTGTTTAATATTCAAAGTGAATTTCTAAATTATGGAATGCCATTTAAATATAACTTACTAGTTTTAATATTCTAAATTAATTTCTATTAAGGAATGCCATTTAAATATAACTTACTAGTTTTAATACACTAATTTTTAAAAAATGGATAAACTTAAACTTAAACAGAAATGTGCTGATCCCTTTCAATCACACAAAGGACAGCATCGAACCAAAAGTCTACGAATTGTACCTCAATATTTAATTGATAAAAGGCCTGAAATCAAATTAACAGTTGACCACAGGCTTTGTAAGCAGTGTAAGGAAATGCTGGAATCATTGCCTGAAAAAAAAACTTTAGATGAAGATGAAAAAAGCTCTTGCTGTGAAGAAACTAGTAATATTCCTGAAATATCATCTGAAAATGAACTTTAAATCAATGAGGCATCAACAAGCACAGCACTTGAATTTCAATTATCAATTTTAAATACTTCATTAAAATCATTAGGAGAAACTCCCATAAAGACAAGAAAGCTGAGAGAGACAGGCTTATGCATCTCACAAAATAACAAAAGTTACAGGAACAGTCAAGAGAAAATTAGAAGAAATTGCTGGAAGAGATATATATTAATACAGGAAAAAGAAAGAACTAAGATAGAAAAAGATTATGATGAAATATTAAATCAACTGAAGGAGAAATTCAGCAACTTGCAGACCAAGAGGCGTGAAAGAATACAAATCCTGACTGTATTATCAAAAAGTTGGAGTGAGAGAAAAATAGCTACAGAATTCAACACAACAAGGCACAAAGCATCAGTTGCCAAAAAGCTTACTAATGAAATGGGTATCCTTTCAATTCCAAATCCTCGACCTGGAAGAAAATTGAACAAAACATTATAGAAAAAATCAAAGCATTTGATCTTTCAGAAGATATCAGTAGAATATGCCTGGTAAAAAGGATTATGTCAGCATTATGGACAGCTCAGGGGAGGAAACATTTTCAGAAGCATCTACTGCTATGCAATTTAAAAGAAGCTTATCAGCTTTTTAAAGAAAGAAATCCTTTGATAAAAGTGGGCTTCAGCAAATTTGCAGAGGTGCGTCCAAAGCAATGTACAGAGTGTACATAAAGTCAGGATCTATTTTGTGAAGCACTTGGAAATTATATGGAATTCAATCATAAAATGATAGTGGTAACATTTATTAAATAATTAAGAGTAGGATTCGACGTGACGCCCATCAGTATCCCTGCACAGCTCAAATCATTCCGCAGCATTTCTAAACACATTCTGGAGCATTTGCAGGGTTATGTTATCTGCAGCAGTTCGTATACGTGTACGTAAGTTTTCAAGACTCATAATCTTCATCTGATAGACGTGCGATTTGATAAAGCCCCATGCAAAGAAATCTAAAGGGGTTAAACCTGGTGATCTCGCTGGCCAAGGTCTGTTGCTTCCGCGTCCGATCCAGCGATTTGGAAAACGTCCATTTAGATAATCCTGAACAATTTTGGCATAGTGACAAGGAGCACCATCATGTTGATAGACGACGGTACTAACAATCCTATCCCCGTCGTCTATCAACATGATGGTGCTCCTTGTCACTGCCAAAATTGTTCAGGATTATCTAAATGGACGTTTTCCAAATCGCTGGATCGGACGCGGAAGCAACAGACCTTGGCCAGCGAGATCACCAGGTTTAACCCCTTTAGATTTCTTTGCATGGGGCTTTATCAAATCGCACGTCTATCAGGCGAAGATTACGAGTCTTGAAAACTTACGTACACGTATACGAACTGCTGCAGATAACATAACTCCGCAAATGCTCCAGAATGTGTTTAGAAATGCTGCGGAACGATTTGAGCTGTGCAGGGATACTGATGGGCGTCACGTCGAATCCTACTCTTAATTATTTAATAAATGTTACCACTTTATCATTTTATGATTGAATTCCATATAATTTCCAAGTGCTTCACAAAAATAGATCCTGACTTTATGTACACCCTGTACATATTATTGCCGGAGCATCAGGAACTCACTCAGTATGTGTACGTACCATTCATCAGAATGTTAAACTTATGTTTGTAGGAACTAAATTTGATAAATTAACTGAAGATAATGAAAATCCTATCAACCATATACAACATTGTCTTACTTTGATTGAGTGCAATCCACCCTCATTGCAATGCTGCCTTAGGAATGTAAACAATGTGGAGACACAAAAGCATTGAAAGAGAAACTCCAAAATATTTTTGATGATAACTGCATTGATTCAGTACAGTTTAAGAAGTGGACCAATACAGACAGGTCCAATCTTGAATCAATTCACATGAGTTCAGATGAATATATTGAACATTTCTGTAGCAAACTTCAAGAATACCAAATCCATGATTTCCTGACCAAGATGCAAGCTAATTATTACAACAAAACTAAAATGTCGCTGAAACCAAGTGAAGTCCTAGTAGTGTGCAATTTTGCCGAAAATTACTCTTTTGTTCTCCAAGATGAGGTGCAGAGTTTTCACTGGAACAATCAGATGGCAACTCTACATCCATTTGTTTTGTATTATAACAAGCAAAATGAGATTGCTCACCTAAGCTTTGTTGTCCTATCTGAGTGCAATCTTCATAACAGTTGCAGTACATTTGTTTCAAAAGCATCTCATAAACTTCATAAAAGAGAACATTCCATCCATCAACAAATCATATACTTTTCAGATGGCTGTGCTGGACAATATAAAACTGCAAAACTTTCTGAATCTTTGCCACCACAAAGATGACTTTGGAATTGATGCAGAGTGGAATTTTTTACAACAACCCATGGGAAGGGACCATGTGATGGTGTAGGAGGCAGTCCATGACTCCAGATTTGAAAAAATTTACTGGAGCACAGCTCTGAATTTACTTTTTTTTCCCTTACACCACTAGATAGGTTAATGATAGTAAACTCTTGAATTGACGACATACCAATTACAAATTGTTTTAGCTAAACATAATAATACAATAATGTACAGTTTATAACTCACCTTAAGTTTATTTATTCATTGCAGCAGCAACAGTGGACGATGTTAGACCTTGCATGTAGGCATTTGTTGTGAATTTACTGCCATGTATGCTTGGCCACTGATCACTGGCTTTCTGTGTGATCATTACAGCAGATCTAGTGCCTGGAGCTGGACCCTTCTTCACAATTCTGCACAGCTTAGTCAAATGAGATGGCTTAATGGATCCTTTGTGTTCAACAATGTAACCAAGAATGGAGAATGTCCCTTCAGCTGGTGCTTCACTCCAGGCAGTTGATCCATCTTTATCAAAATGCTTTAATCTCTCTGTGATTCCTTTCCACAGCTGTTCTATATATTCTGTCAGCCAATTTATCACTGAGTCTTTTGTAAAACTACTTTCAGATCTGGTTCTGGATGGTCTAGCAACTTCAGCAACCTGGTAGTAATCAGAACATTCTTGATGTATTTGTAAACTTCATTTAGGATGTAATCCTCAGCTGTTAGTTCCTTTTGCTGCCCTGTGGTATCGTGCTTAAATTCAGAAACTACATCATTTGCATTTCCTCCATTAGCTAATTTGGAAATTGTTTCCATCACTCTTAACATAACAGTTTTCCCTCCTCTTTATAAAATATATTTTCTACAAATTCTGCACTAACTGTGGTTTTTTGAGCTACTTGCAACATAATCTTTGTTACATAGGAAATCAATACATAGAACTTGGCACTAATTTCTTTCTCTTGCGGATGCTAAAAAAAAACACAAGTTTCCACAAATCTGTCAAATTGATCAAATTCGTAATTAACCATGCGAGTATCAGATTTGAGTTTTGGTCTCTTAAAACCAATGATATTGTCAAGAACCATATTGGTATAGTCAAGGCCTGATCTCAGATTTGAAGAGTGATTCTGAATAAAGTCTAAAAGCTCACTTAGTTTACAAATTTTCTTCAATGCATCAACGTGGGCTCTGTTCACAAGATGCATTAAGTCCCATCGAAATTTGAAATTTTCTCCAAACAACTTTTCATTTCGTTTTAAATGGCTCGTTGTCCTTACAAAAAGCCCATCTCCAACCATTCCAGATACCTTGGATTTAATTGCTTCTTCAGATAGTTTCAAGTGATTAGGAGACTTCAACACATCAAAAATTTCATTGGCCAAATAAACTCCTGATTTGCTGCGTACTAAATTTATCCCAGCAAGTTTTACAGTCTTATCTTCTTCACTCATAACTAATACAACTAGCATGCTTAATCCCAAATTGTTCCAATGTCAGCTGTTATTGTTACTGAAGTTTGTTCTAAGAACCACTTTACAGTTTGTTCTTTAAGTTGATTATCTAATAGCTCACAAATTGTCTCGCACGCATGTGTGCTATGATTCAAATTTCCAACCTCACAACCTGACCTATGTAATACAGCTAGAAGTACTGGATATAGAGCCCATGCAGTGTTTGTTTTCATTATGTAGTATAAGATGTTGCCACATAAGTCTTCTATGCGTTTAGTAGTGTTCCGAGAAGATGTTTTCATCACTTCATAAACAGCAGCTCTTTGATGATGCTGAAGTTTAATTAAATGTCTCTTCAGGTGGGTTTTCAGATTTCTAAACCATCTCTCTTGATTTTCTCCTTGTTTGCATACATAGGTTAAATCTTTAACATTGAAGTAACCTTTTATGTTAGAATGTTTGTCTGAAGCACATGCTTTGGGGTCTGTGCAAGCTATGCAATATAATGTAAACATTTTATCATCAGAAGCATCATCAATATCTCTTGATTATCATCATCTTCATCCTCAACAGCTATATCTACATCAGGCATATTAGTGTCACTATTTGCAATGTTTTCCATTATATCACTTGGTACTGAAAATGAATCATCAGCATGCCCTAGATCCTTCTTTTCCACCAATTTGAATGTAGATTTGATCAAATCATTGTTCAGGATTTCTTGTATTGATTTACACTTGCTTAAATGGGCTATGGAAATGTCAAATTTGTTGCTTTTTGCTTTATTAGATTTGGATGCAACACTTGAACTTGAAGGCATATTTTGACTCTTCTCTTTATTAACCACAACAGCTTGGTGAGTTTCTTTTGTTAGGCGCAAAATTGCATTCAATGTCTTCTGGATTTGGGAATTTTCAAATTCCTCTAAAGCAGTTTTGTTAGTCTGATGCGCAGATTCCTCACTTACCTTTTGTTTCTTAGGTGGAGGAGAAGCACTTTCTTCAGTCTGTGAAACATCTAGTGAAAAAGTTTCATTTTCTAGATTAGCAGTTGATGAAGTTGGTTCATTTTTCTGAGGTCTAGCACTAGCACATTTTGTGAACAAACTAAATGACTGCTTTGCCGTATCTCTTTGCTGCACTTCATCCTGGTATTTCTTTACTGCAATATCTAAGCTGTGGGCCCAAACTCTGGGACCTCTTGTATTGTAACAAATATTTTTTTTGGAATTAAAATGTTCCTCCCAGTTTTGCTTCTTTGAATATTTGTTCTTGCATTGACCACAAAAGTAACCCATTTTAACACCCTCACTTTTCTCTCCAACTTCATCAATATTAGGATCCATTATTGATTATTGACTACCTGAAAAAATACAAAATAAGTAAAAGTTAGTAAATATAGTATGGTAAAAGTGAGTAAAAGTAAGTAAATATAGTACAATGAAAGTAAGTAAAAGTAAGTGCTTTAAACTTAGTAAAAGTAAGGAAGAGTAAGTAAAGTAGGTAGTTAAAGTAAGTTTAAACTTAACTAAACTTTTCAATTCTAGAGTCATGGTGGATTACTTAAAACCGCACGGCGCACAAGTAATTATCTGGCCAATTTATCAAACCTGGCCGAGATCAATGGAACATAGTCCAATCCTGATAATTTTATATTAAAAAAATATACGTTTAATAAAATTTTAATTATCAAAACATTGAAGCTTAACAAAAAATAAAAATAATTGTTAAATATGGAATTACCAACTAAACTTAAAATAACTAAATTTGTAATTTAAAAAAATTGGTTTGTACAAGAACGTATACGCAAAAAAATTGCATAACGTCTAGCGGATGAACAAAACCCAAACCCAAATTTACTTTTTCTCATGGTCAAATTTACTGGAGCAATGCTCCCAAGATCCCAGGAATCTGGTCATGGGAGGCACTGTTAAGAGGTTAGCTGCTAAAGCTAGTCTGCAACAGCCTTATGATAAACAAATCCTTACTGCACAACAGTTGTATATATTTACCAAAGATAATATTAATAATATTACACCACATTTTTCAACCAATGAAGATTATGAAAATGAAGAATTTCTCCTCCAAACTAGACATTCAAAAGCAAGAACAATTGCTGGTACTCAGAAATACACCATTTAAAACCAGTTTCATTAACTTCACTAGAGGTTAAGCATTTCTCAGCATCAGGATATTCATGTATTGAGAAAGTCAGTGAAGAAGAAGAACTTATACCTGAAGAGAAACTACATGGTTTTGTCACTGCTGTATATGATAACCTTTGGTGGTTAGCATGCATTTTGGACAAAACAACTGAGAAGAGAAGTAAAAATATCTTTTCTTCATCCTCATGGTCCCAACCCATCATTCTTTTTTCCTCATCAACCAGATATTCTTACAATTACATACTCTGATGTTTTGACAAAGGTAGAGGCATCTACTGCAACTGGAAGACTATACTACCTCACCAAGGAGGAAACTGCTAAGGCCTCCAAGGCCCTCATAGAATTACAACAGAGAAAAGTAAGTTACACATTCAAGTTATATATGGTAGATATATACAGTAGGCATATATATATATATATATATATATATATATATATATATATATATATATATATATATATATATATATATATATTATTTAATTTTTTTCACTGGGCATGCCCGTATCAACCCAAGGAAAGATGGGTCATGTTGTTGTTGTTATAACTTCCAGGGTCGAAACCTCAGCGTAAAAAAAAAGGCAGTGTTGAATGAAATGTGTGCAGGTATATATATATATATATATATATATATATATATATATATATATATATATATCCCCGCAAGGGGTTCTAAGCTCGTGCTCTTGAGTGCTCTTTGTGCTCGTTTGTACGTGCTTGTTCCTGGAGGTTTCACGTGCGCCCTCCCGGCCCTAGCACCCAAGGATGATGGGCTCGACCTGCAGTCCTTGTCATCCTTGGTCTTTTTCCACTTCGACTGTCCCCTCCACCCTTTCTTTTCCTCTGTCTTTCCTCTCATTTTCTTTGTTTTTCCGCTGAGATATGCCCTTTAAATAGAGGCGAATCGGTTCTTCCCGAACTAAAAAAAAAAAAAAAAATAATATATATATATATATATATATATATATATATATATATATATACGGTATATATTTTTTATTTTTTTATTTTCAGGCACAAAACTAATGGATAATCTGCTTGAGAGAAGATTTGTATCAATGAATAAACTCAAAGATCTGGATTTATTTAAAGGTTAATTTTAATTAAAAGTACTTCCTGCTCATACTTTTTCACTGGCCACTTCTAACCTTTTAGGAACATGTTTCACATTGGTAAGTGAACATTTGTAAACAAATTGAAAAAATCGGGGATGTTATGTTTTTTATTTAAGGTCAAAGGTCAAGGATATTTTTTCTAATTTTCATTTTAGAGGTCTGACAAGAGAGATAATATGACAAGCTGTTTAAGAGCTTCAAAGTGACACTAGAATCAGAACTCTAGCTTTAATAATTATGTGGCTACAGCAATTTGAAATTTGACAGTAAGTAAAAAAATCAGGTCAAAGGTCCAAATTTTGTGACCCCGTATCTCAGCAACCAAAGGTCAGCCAGCTCTAAAATTTGGGGAATTTCAGTTTCCCACACACAGCTACTAATGTACCAAATATCATGAAAATCTGAGATGGTCATGTTCTCGGGTGGCTGAATTGACATGGAATGACCCTTAAATTCTGTACCATCTCTTTTTCTGTACTCAATTTAATTGCAAATGTGGATGTTACTTATATGTACGCAGTGACCTAACTTGTTCTCGTATTCCCGAATTTGAATCCTCCGTATTCTATACCCTCTGGCTACGGCTTACATGCCGATCTCAAACTAAATACATCTGCGCTCTCCACCTTTCTCCTAATTCTACTGACTCCAAAATTCTTTGACTACCTCACTTCCAAAGTGAATATATTCTATCCAACTCTCCCTTTGCTGAAACTCCAATTTTAAGTAATTCTGTTCATCACACCTTTGGCTTTCCTCTCATTTCACTAACATCCCTGATGAACTAGCTTACAACTTTTCTATACTGAATGACCTAGAGCAGATTGTACAGCACCCTACTTGTATCCCCGATCGACTTGGAGACTTGGACATTGACCCAACATTTTGGATTTATTTCTCCATTCTTATCCTCCTCCTTACTCCGTCAAACTTTTTTCTCTATCGGGGCTCCTCCGACCACAATCTTATATCTGTTTCCTGTCCTATCACTCCAATTCGGCCTTAGGATCCTCCCAAGAGGAGACGCCTTTGAGCCGCTGATGAGGCCCTAGGCAGTACTCTGATTTCCTCTGGAATGACAACTGCTTCCGTGGCCGGGGCCCTTCCGAGTGTGCTTAGTGCATCACGGAGGTGATTTTCTCGGGTGTGGTGACGTACATTTCATATTCTATTCCTTCCTATCCTAGGTACGAATTGGCGGTAAAGTAAAGGAGAAAAAAAAATTCTATTCCTACTCCTAATACAAAAAGATCTTGGTTTAACTTAGCTTCCGCAATAGAAAGGAGGCTTTCAGAAGTCACTCCTGACTCTCGCTTATCTAATATTTCTACCCAAAATCGTGCAAAATCTGTTCTTCGACTCTCCTAAAATTCCTTCATCTGACAAAAATGTGAAACCCAATCCAATTCCAATTCTTCTCGCTCTTTCTGGCATCTAGCTAAGAACCTCCCCAACAACTTTACTTCGTTCCCTCCTCTCTTCCATTCCGACCGCTCAGTTGCCATCTCCTCTGACAAAGCTGAACTCTTCGCTCAAACTCTCGCTTCCAACTCAACACTGGACGATTCCAGTGCTCTCTCTCTCTCTCAATCTCTTCCTCCCTCCGAATTGATTGTCTGAAATTAGAATATTTTCCAAAGATGTTCTTTCTGTCCTATCTGGGCTCAACTCCAGGAAGGCGTACGGTCCTGGTGGTGTTCCTCCTCCTGTTCTCAAGAACTGTCCTTCTGTGCTGACGCCCTGCCTTGGGAAACTCTTTCGTCTTTGCCTTTCCTCTGGTACTTTTCCTTCCTGCTGGAAGTTCACTTTCCTTCAGCCTGTCCCAAAGAAGGGTGACCGCTCTCAACCCTCCAACTATCGTCATTTGCTTTGAATTCTTGCTTTTCTGAAGTTTTTGAGTCTATCTTTAATAGGAAGATTCTTAAACACCTCTCTCCTTCCAATCTTCTTTCAGATCGTCAGGTTGGGTTCCGCAAGGGACGCTCTACTGGTTACTTCTTGCGTATCTTTCTGAGTCTTAGTCATCATCCTTTCGGGATTTCGGTGAAACCTTTGCTATTGCCAGAGATGGGCAGTATCGCGATACATGTATCGGCGTTACATATCGAGCGATACTTTTGTATCGGTAATGGTATCGCCTTAACTACTAGATCGATGTATCAGTATCGGTATCGCTAAGGTCATTTTTCTTAAATGTATCGAAAAAAATCGATTCATCGATACACCGATGTAAAAAGTTTTATAATCCGCCAATTTTCTGAACTTCTGTTTTGTTTTTTGTTTTGTTTTTTTCAAATATGGTTTTAAGTTACAGTATAATGTTGAAGGGATCTGATATTTACAATTATATCATACATATCAATGATATCCCGACACACTTAGCCGTAGAGAAAAAGATAGTGCGTCTCAATTCAGCATAATTACGCCATTGCCGACCACTTCTTAATGCAGTTGCATCAGGCTTCGCTGAGCGTTTCGAGAAGTTCCTTAGCCTTGATAGTTTTTATGATTGCAATTGTGAAGCAGCCATTTTAGCATCAACATCCAGTCTTTAATTTAAATTAAAATGGTTGGTGATAAATAGCAAATTCAACACAAACATCACTAAGAAAAGAGTTCAAGAAATGTTGGTAAATGCTGTCAAGAATTTGGACGAGCATTCCACAGGCACAGCTCCACAGGAGCCGAATGACATTGCATATGATGGAAGTTCAGATGCCTTCTTTGATTACGAGTGCTTCATCTACCGTCACTCCAGATCAGGACTCGTCTGAAATGGAAGTGTTGAAGTACCTGGGTGACAGCAGTAATTCTCTCGCATCGCTACGCCAATACCCGGGAATTAAGAGAGTTTTCACTAAGTATCGATGTATCGGTATCGCTTTAGAGTTTAGACGATTTAAGAGTATCGTAGTCCAGGCAATCTAGAGCAAAAATAGCTTCAACCTCGGCAAAATTGCTTCAGAAGCTTTCTAAACTGCTTCCAGCTCAGGAACCATTGCAGAATAACATATCCAAAATCCGACAAAATTGGACCCCGGGAACACCCCAAAAATGAAATTCAAAATGGCGGACTGGCAGTTTCCTACGAAATACAATAAATTTTAATTTCGCTTTGTAGAGAGAGTTATGACGTTTTTCTTGATCAGTAAAATGTTTTAAAACATTTTCGTTTCTAAATTAACCTATATGACACTAAAAATTGTATTAGGCGGCTAGTATTAAACTATGACGTCACGTAATGTAAATAAAATATACTGTATGGAGTGTATGTGAGAATGGACATTGCTACATCTTTATAAACTTATATTATATACAACTCTTTAATTCCTACTACCCACTATCAAATCTGCGTATTTGTGCTTGTCATTTTCTTTAAAACTGTTATTATGTACTCCTTTTAAATACTGCAACACAGTTTATTAATTTGTGTTTTCTGTTTCAGACTGACTCGGTGTGCGTCCGCCTTCAAGAATGCAGACCCCTGAAGAATTGTGCGTGATTTGTAAGGAGAAATTGGACAGCGGACAGGAAGTGGTTCACATCTCGCAAAAAGGAGCAGATGGTATAAATGCATCCAGCCACAGCCGTGGAAGCGATGTTGTTGCAACAGCTGGAATAAGTGTTCACGTTGTATGTAGGAAAAGGTTTACGGATAAAAAGACCATTGAAATAAAGAAGCGACAGACCGCAGCCGAGGCAATACCAAGGAAAAGTGCTCGTTTTCATGAATACGCATTTTCCAGTGCTACTCACTGTTTGTTTTGTGATACCTTTGTGGACTTTTTTTCCAAACACAAACCAAAATCAGAGCATGTCAAAATAAGAACTACAGAGTTCTCCGAAACCATAAAAAGGTGCTGTGAAAGCCGCTGCGATGAATGGTCGTTTAATGTAAAAGGCCGTTTGGAGTATTATCTTCGTGATCTTCCTGCTGCAGATTGTGTCTACCATCACACCTGCAGCGTAAATTTTCGAAGTGGAAAAAACATTCCTCGCGCATACTCCTCCGACGATCATGATTCGAAGAAAGGGAGACCAACTAATGAAGAGCAACACCAAGCATTCCTTCAGACCTGTGCTTACCTGGAAGAGAATGATGATGAACAACTGTTGATTGGAGACCTAATTTCCAAAATGGAGGAATATCTTCAAGGAAGTCAGAGCTCTGTCTACGAACGCAGGCACATGAAGAGAAAGCTTTTAGAACGTTACGGAGACAAGATCATAATATCAGGTGAAAGTGGGAAGGCAGATGTAGTAACACTACGAGAGACAGCTAATGAGATTCTTATAGATTATCACAAAAAGTCGAAAGAATGTGATATAGATATAGAGCTACAGAAGATTTACTTAGTAGAAGCTGCTGCAAAAATAATCAGAAGTGATATCAAGTCTGTCGACTCGCCTAGAAAAGATGTGTATCCATCTCCAAATGACATCACTGCAGAAAGTGCTCTTGATTACATTCCCAACAGTCTGAAATTGCTATTATCAAAAGCATTTGCGGGACAGGATACTTCAAGAAAAATAGGTGCAATTGGGCAGAGCATTATGCAAGCAACCCGTCCTAGAGGATTACTATGTCCACTACAGATCGGTTTGTCGGTTCAGCTACACCACAACTTTAGGTCAAGGTACCTTATTGACGTTCTCCATCAGCTGGGTTACTGTTCGTCGTATGCAGAAGTAACAAGATTCGAAAGAAACGCGGCGCTGGCAAGTGGGTCTGGCTCTTTTACTGTTGATGAAAACACTGCAGTCCTTCCAGCAGCAGATAACGTCGATCATGATGTCTGCACTTTGGATGGGAAGAATACCTTTCATGGAATGGGTATGATTGCCGCAATAACTCCGAAGATCAAGATCCACCCTTCTATTCACAAGCGTAATGTTGGTGACAATGACATTAAGAAGATTGCAACCGTTGACATTAGGGAATATAGACACGCGAGAAGCATGTTGAGGGACATCTCATTCCGCGAACTTCCAGTACCCACTGCCATGACTCCAGATTTGAAAAAATTTACTGGAGCACAGCTCTGAATTTACTTTTTTTCCCCTTACACCACTAGATAGGTTAATGATAGTAAACTCTTGAATTGACGACATACCAATTACAAATTGTTTTAGCTAAACATAATAATACAATAATGTACAGTTTATAACTCACCTTAAGTTTATTTATTCATTGCAGCAGCAATGTATTGATTTACACTTTACACTTGCTTAAATGGGCTATGGAAATGTCAAATTTGTTGCTTTTTGCTTTATTAGATTTGGATGCAACACTTGAACTTGAAGGCATATTTTGACACTTCTCTTTATTAACCACAACAGCTTGGTGAGTTTCTTTTGTTAGGCGCAAAATTGCATTCAATGTCTTCTGGATTTGGGAATTTTCAAATTCCTCTAAAGCAGTTTTGTTAGTCTGATGCGCAGATTCCTCACTTACCTTTTGTTTCTTAGGTGGAGGAGAAGCACTTTCTTCAGTCTGTGAAACATCTAGTGAAAAAGTTTCATTTTCTAGATTAGCAGTTGATGAAGTTGGTTCATTTTTCTGAGGTCTAGCACTAGCACATTTTGTGAACAAACTAAATGACTGCTTTGCCGTATCTCTTTGCTGCACTTCATCTTGGTATTTCTTTACTGCAATATCTAAGCTGTGGGCCCAAACTCTGGGACCTCTTGTATTGTAACAAATATTTTTTTTGGAATTAAAATGTTCCTCCCAGTTTTGCTTCTTTGAATATTTGTTCTTGCATTGACCACAAAAGTAACCCATTTTAACACCCTCACTTTTCTCTCCAACTTCATCAATATTAGGATCCATTATTGATTATTGACTACCTGAAAAAATACAAAATAAGTAAAGGTTAGTAAATATAGTATGGTAAAAGTGAGTAAAGTAAGTAAATATAGTACAATGAAAGTAAGTAAAAGTAAGTGCTTTAAACTTAGTAAAAGTAAGGAAGAGTAAGTAAAAGTAGTTTAAACTTAACTAAACTTTTCAATTCTAGAGTCATGGTGGATTACTTAAACCGCACAAGTAATTATCTGGCCAATTATCAAACCTGGCCGAGATCAATGGAACATAGTCCAAATCCTGATAATTTTATATTAAAAAATATACGTTTTAATAAAATTTTAATTATCAAAACATTGAAGCTTAACAAAAAATAAAAATAATTGTTAAATATGGAATTACCAACTAAACTTAAAATAACTAAATTTGTAATTTAAAAAAATTGGTTTGTACAAGAACGTATACGCAAAAAATTGCATAACGTCTAGCGGATGAACAAAACCCAAACCCAAATTTACTTTTTCTCATGGTCAAATTTACTGGAGCAATGCTCCCAAGATCCCAGGAATCTGGAGTCATGCCCACTGCCACCATAAGTCGACTTAGTCTTCTCTGGCAGATATCTTCAGCAGAAAGATCAGGTCCAAGTTGGTCCGGAACAATGCAGGCAATTCACGGTGGATCAAGTGTCTCACATCCAGGTGTGGCGTCGATCACGTTCCTTCCCATCATAGATATGTCGCCAACTGACATGACCTGCATATTTCGACATTACTATATTTGAGCAAGATAGCACGCGATCAAAAAGTCCCATGCATTATTACCTTTGATCAGCCTTTGTTCTGGAAAGCTTCCCAAATCATCAATGAACAGAGAGACCTGCAGGACATTGTTTTAATGCTGGGATCATTTCACACACTGATGAATCTTTTGGGAGCAGTTGGTACTCTTATGAATGGTTCAGGATTGTCTGAAGTACTTCAAGAAATATACGGACCAAATGCCGTGCAACACATGATGTCTGGAAAAGCTGTTTCAAGAGCGATACGTGGTCATATGATAGTAGATGCAGCTCTTAGTACCTTACTAGTCGCAGACGTTTTCCCTCGTAATGAAGATGGAACTCCTCATGACCTCCATAAGGAAGCTTGTGACCTGCTCGACGATGTTATGACCGCCAAACAATCAGTTGAGGATGTGGAATCTTCGAATGCATTGTCTCAGATTGCTACCACTTTGGATGCGAAGAAAACTGACCTACAATCTACTTCGCAAACAAGTCAACTCTGGTTGGAATATCAGCGAATGATCAACATTGCACGTTCCTTGATAACAGCAGACAGAACCGGCTCGTGGGATTTGCACTTGCAAGCTATGCTGGAGACCATCCCCATAATTGCAGCAGCCGGACATCACAATTACCTGAAATCGATATACCTGTACCTGCAGAAAATGTTAAGTTTGCCTTCTGAAAATCCAGCCGTTAACAAAATGTTCCAGGAAGGTAAGTTTGTGGTAAGAAGCGACCGATTATGGGCCGGACTCGGCACAGACCTGGTGATAGAACAAGCACTAATGCGTTCCCTGAAAAGCAGAGGCGGACTGACACGCGGAAGTGGATTTACAGACATCCAAAGGACAACGTGGCTCTTTTCTATGCCTCTGTGTTCCACTTATAACTTAGCAATGCAGGAATACACCAGAGTTTTGTTGGAAAGTAGTGAACAGCACAAGGAAATGAGGGGAAGTAGACAAATCAGGGACAGTAATGACATGAAGAAAGTACTTGAACGTCTGGAATCCTTATCCCCATTCCATTCTACCTCGGGTCTCTGCAACATTGTAACAGGGCTAACTGCTGATCCTGGAGTTAACGTTCATCAATTGCATTCAATCGGTACGAACATTGTCGTAAAAATGATTGGGAAACAAGCCTTTACATATTCTGCCAAAAGATCTGACAAAGTGAAAACACTAGGATCTGCTTCTGCCGTTGTGATCACTGATGCTTCAGATATAGAAGTAGGTCCTGCACTAATGTTTCAGAGAATGATGACTGTTGCCACTGGCGGAGACATGAATCTTGAAGATGTCATTTGTTACGAACTGTGTGCATATCCTCCTGCATTGTTCGAATCACGAAGTATCTTGAGGAAACCCGATAAGTCTCAGCTAGCTCATGCAATAATCAAATACACTGACACTACGCATGGAAGAAGTTCAAGAAATTCAGTGCACAGACCAGTACGTATTGGATGGTGGATCTCTACTACATCGTGTTTCCTGGCGTCAAGATGAAACATATGACAGCATCGCCAACTCATATTCCGATTTCACTCTGAAACATATGGAAAAGCAATCATTGTTTTTGATGGCTACAGCAGCTCTCCTACGATCAAGGACATGACCCACAGAAGACGCAGCACCAAGACAAGCAGAAATGTGAATCTCAGTCCAAGCATGAAGTTTGTTGGTCAGAAGGAACACTTCTTGGCTAATGAAAACAACAAGCAAGCATTTATTTCCCTCGTAGGTGAGATGTTGAAGAAGCACGGGTGTACTGTTCACAACGCAGATGGGGATGCTGATGTGGACATCGTTCGTGCAGCAGTTTCCTTATCAGAAAATGCAACTACAACAGTAATAGGGGAAGACACCGACTTGCTGATTCTCCTTCTGTACCATGCCAAGGACTGGTTTCAAGTTGTACTATCGCAGCGATATAAGACGGGGACCATCTCCTAATCCTGTGTATGATTCTCAGCATTCAATCATTGTTAGGCAATGACATCTGCAAGTATCTCCTGTTTGTGCGTGCTTTCACGGGCTGTGATAGCACATCCAGAATTTTTTCGATCGGTAAAGCCAAAGCATTCGACACACTGATGAAGGTGGCTGAACTCCGTTCAGTTGCAAATACATTCTGTTCTGATTGTTGCCAACACTCTGACATTGAAGCCGCTGGAAGAAAGGCAATGCTTCTGTTGTATGGCTGCAAAACACTTGAATCCACTAACGCACTACGTCATCGAATGTTAGTTGAAAAGGTAGCTACAGCTAAATCTTTTGTTACACCCGAACGTTTGCCACCTACCGATGCGTCCACAAAGTACCACAGCTTTCGCACATACTTTCAAATACTAATCTGGAAGTCTACAGAAGAGAAGATCGATGCAGAACAGTGGGGTTGGTATGTAAAGAATAATTCCTACTACACTACAGCCTGCGACAAGCCACCAGCTCCAAATTACCTACTCAACATGATCCGCTGCTCCTGCAAGACGAAATGTGCTACTTCAAGATGTGGATGCAAGCGTAATGGAATGCCTTGTTCAGCCGCTTGTGGCGAGTGCCAAATCAGTGGTTGCGATAACAACCCAAGTACCGGTAATCTATCCGATGATAGTGATGAAGAGGATTAATTTCTGTATGTTTGTGACCAGGTATCACTACTTCTGTAATGAACATAACTTGAAACTGGGAAAAAAATAATTGTTGTATTATTGATTATAAAAATCTGTAAAAAGCTATATAACATTATATTTGCGTAATAACTGGTTGTGTTGTATATTGTTCAATTATTTAAAACATTACAACTGAAAGAAAAAGCATCAGATGTATCTCTCTAAATAAAAGCGTAAATTATATATATTTTTTTTTTCATAGGAAACATCCAGTCCGCCATTTTGAATTTCATTTTTGGGGGTGTTCCAGGGGTCCAATTTTGTCGGATTTTGGATATGTTATTCGGCAATGGTTCCTGACCTGGAAACAGTTTAGAAAGCTTCTGAAGCAATTTTGCCCAGGTCTAACTACAAATTGCCTGGACTATCGCTTTAGACGATTTAAGAGTATCGATGTATCGGTATCGCCCTAGGGATTTTCGTGTATTGATGCCCATCACTGACTATTGCGCTAGACATACCAAAGCTTTTGATAGAGTCTGGCACAACTTTAATTTTGAAACTGCCTTCCTTCGGTTTCTATCCTTCATCTCTAATTTCCTTTCTGCCCGATCTATAGCTGCGGTTGTAGGTGGCCACTGTTCTTCTAAAGCTATTAATAATGGTGTTCCTCAGGGTTTTGTCCTGTTACCCACTCTTTTTCTTTTATCAATGATCTGTTAAGTTGCACTGCCTGCCCTATCCACTCCTATGCTAATGATTCCACTCCACTTCTCCACCCGCTTCACAAAGCGTCCCTCTCAACAGTCACTCCATGATTCGCGTAGAACGGTTATGGTACACTTAACCTCTGATCTTTCTACTATTTCTGATTGGAGCAGAGAAAACCTTCTGGCTTTCAATACCTCAAAAACTCGGTTCCTCCATTTGTCTACTCGTCACAATCTTCTACACGATTATCCCCTTGCCTTCAATAATACATAACAGGGATGTGTACAGAAATTAAGGAAAGGGGTCGGGGCTGGAGAAAATTTTAGAAATACAGTACTCAGAAACGCGTTCTGGTGACATCTGGAGCATACAACTAAGCAGTGGTGGGCACCGTTAATCCGTTAAACATGTAACGGAAGTTACCGATAAACCGTTAACGTTAACTTTTATTATAAAAAAAATGAAAAACAATATATATATAATTTAATTTTCCCTCTTCTTCTCGTTCTCCATTTTGTCCATGAGATGCATGTTGCCCTTCATGAAAATTAGCATATCAAAGTTTTCATCAGACAGGGATGATCTCTTGGCCCTCAGGATGTCCTTGCCCATAGAGAACAAAGTGACATGAGAATTGAAATCTTACCTGATCAGTTTTATGGTTCTTGAAATGTATCAAGGAGACTACTAATAAGGTACTCAGACATATTATAAATATACATGACTTACTTGACAACGATTATTTTTAAATATTCACTAGCACAAACATGTTGCGCAAGAGAAAGACTGCAAATGAAACGAATGTAGTTATTTGTTGTAATTGTTACATATATATTATTGAAAGTGCCTTAAAATGCTCGTGATATTTCTTGAAAGAAGTTGAAACATTCAACTCAAATGGCAAATCTTTCCGCCTGATTTTACAGTCGACCATGTTTTGCTCAAACCAATGCCATAAATAACTACCATATTTGGTAAGACACAAATTGTGGCGACGGAAACAAATATATCGCTTGATTTTGCACTGCGGAAATGGAAATTCGTTCATCACTATTAACAGTGGCGGATTAATTGCGCACCTGCTCAGCACTGAAAATAATATAAACTTTTAAACGTTTATTTATGAATTTTTTGGGTTAACGGAAGTTAAATGTAACGGAAGTTAATTAGTCCGATAATGATTTTCAAAGTTAACTTAAAAGTTAAATCGTTAACGAAAAAGTTAACTTCGTTAATTAACGATTAACGGATTAACGGTTTGTGCCCAGCTTTGCAACTAAGTACCTGAAGGATGAGATTCACACTCATTTCCTGAAAAAACATTTTTATTTAAACATTTAAAGAACAATAAAAACTTACTTTAATAAGTATTGAATTGACAATTACTTTGGAAATTATAGGAACAAATTAAATTATATTGGAACTATAAAATTTATAGGGGGCGGTCCCCTTTGGACACGCCCCTGCACAACTCAATCCTTCCTCTTCTTTTAACATTCTTGGTGTTTCCCTTGTGATCTTTCTGGAAAGATCACATATATTCTTTCCAAAACAGCTTCTAAGAGGTTGGGTATGTTGTACAGGCTCCGCAGTTTCTTCAACCCCGCTTAGTTGCTGTCTGTAGGGGGGTCTTATCCCCCCCCCCTGTATGGAGTATGCTTCTCGTGTGTGGGTGGATCAACCTACACAACCCTACATGATCGGGTGGAATCAAAGGTTTATCGTCTCGTCACTTCCCTGCCTCTTACTGTCTTCAATTCCTTTCTCTTCGCCGCAGCGTTTCCTCGCCCTCTTTTCACTATCGCTATTATAACGAACATTGCTCTTGTGAACTCTCTAACTGCGTGCCTCCTCTTTTGAGAAGAGCACGCAGCACCAGACTTTCGACATATCCAATCTTTCAAACGCAGTGTGTCCAAACATCTCGAAAATCGTGAACTTTTATTTTGGCTTCTTCTTCCTCTATAGGTGTGTGTTGGGGGGGGGGGGAGAACGGGGTTACCCCTTGGCCCCTCCTTCCTGCATGAAAATTTGTGAGGGGGGGGAGGGGGGCTTAAATAGCTATTTTAAGGTTTACATCTCTGTTTATATGCTGGGCCTATAGTGTCTACTTTTCATGTAGTGTCTTACTCCTTTTATTGGTCTATCCAAGACATGAGGTTTTGCAGTTAATTCTGTAAAATATCTTTTTTAACCATATCTTACAGCTTAGTTAATCTAAGGCACTGACCTAAAAAAAAATTTGGTCACCAAACCAAGTTTAGTAAAAGTTCCCTCTTATTATGCATCAAAATAATAGCCTTTTTTTAATGTAATAAAATTGATAAACACAAAGCTTAATTGAATAAAACATTCTTGAAAATAAGTCACCACCACAAGTACATATTTCATGTTTTTATTTTATTTAAGTTTATAGTTTTCCAAGAGTTCATACTGAAGCTCCATATTTGTTAGTGTGATTACAAACTTGCTACACTAATTTAACTTTGGAAATAAAACTTAAAAGAAATGTACATTCATGGTATTGTTTACATTTTTTTTTATTTATTTGGGTTGGCTGACCAGATGAGATAGTTAAAGTCAACTGATTCTAATAATGTTTTTCAGAACTCTTCAATTAGTTTGTGGGGGAAATTAGCGTCGGAAATTTTAACTCAGAATTGGGAGAATGCTTTGGAAGACGTGAACAGACTGAAGGAAATAATTGACACTGGCGTGACCGCTTCTCCTCTGCAAGTGCTACAACAACGCACCTGGCTCATCCACTGGTCCCTCTTCGTTTTTTTCAACCATCCTAAAGGTAGTTAAAAAAGTTATAGTTTAATGTTAGGTGGTTTCCAAAAATCTATAATGAGTTTAAACCCATGAAAAATTGGTCCCTTAAGACCGTATTGATAAATGCCGATTAATCGGAACTTTGTCACTTTTCTCCTTCGGTTATTTTTATAACTGGGATGTGGTTAGTCGAAGTTAAAGAAAGGAAATAAAAGAAGCGTGACTTGAGACATTAGTGTTCTAATAAGATGATGGAACATTTGAATTTTCGTCATTGGGACTAAAAAACTTTGTTATAGTGCTTCGGACACCATAAAATGTAACTGTAAATATTCACATATTATAAGGCCAAATGTTGGCTTACCTCAGACGAAGTAAACTTTGATTATCAGTATTTAATAGGTACTGAAGAGTTTTATAAAATACATAGAATTGTTTATTGGTTCTTTTAGAATTTGAATGTTATTGTGGTTGAGGAAACAGCATTTTTAAATAACTATAAATTTTTGTGTTTCAGGGAGAGATTTGGTCATAGAAATGTTTTTGTACCAACCGTCGTATCTGAATACCATACAGACAATGTGCCCTCACGTTCTTAGATATTTGGCCACCGCCGTTGTCATCAATAAGACGAATCGGCGACAAGCTATGAGAGTAAGATTTCCGTTCAAAATTTTAGTCCCAACTGTGAAATTAGGACTGTAAAATTGTTGACAATAAGTCATCATGACCTCCCTCTGACTCTGCAGATATGATGGTTATAATGGAGGGGGCTACTTTCAAATATATCAAATGAAAAGGTTTATTGGCAGACTATAGTCCATATGACAAATATTATTAATACAATGACATTTCACATACTAAGGATAAAAATATATACAATTGGTTAGAAATAATACAGTAATGTCGGGGTTAAGTGGAGCTACAGACAGACGTTTACGTACCAAGAAGTCCATAGCTTAGACTTTAGAGGATAAACGGCAGGACTCATGGATAGCTTGGATAATCGGTTTGGTTGATTTTTTAATTCTTTGCATTAGAGTGACTAGACTGTATAGAGCAAGTCTTGTTACCTCCGGGAAGCTCGGGACATTGCGGGTAGCAAACATTTGCGAAGCTGAGCATCTCGGGGGGTAATTTATGTAAGAGAGTAAAAGACCTGTTGTACAGCAAATTTAGAGTTCTGCCAGAACCTTTTTTATAATTCACCCAGAGTTGCTGTCCGTATATATTACTGCAGAAAGTACGAAAGAGTGCGTCTTTAGCTTCACTTGTACAGAACCGAAAGTTCCTTATAGTCATATTCGCTTTAGCACAAAGGCTTCGAGATTTTCTTATATCCGAGTCATCACTCAAGGAGCTGGTAATAGTTTAACCCAAATACTTAAACTCTTGTACTTCCTCAATTACTTCACCTTTCATTTTAAACCTAATGTCAGCTGGCTGATTATAGCTTTTAGGATGAAATTGCATAACCTTAGTTTTTGTAACGTTAAAAAGAATATCATGTTTCTGCGAATACACTTCGCAGACTTTTAGTAGCCGATCCAGACCTTTAACAGAGGGACTTATTAACACCATATCATCGGCATAAACTAAGTTATTTATCCTTGTGTTATTTATACAACATCCCACTGTTGCCTCATTAAGTGAAGCAATTAATTCGTCAATATACACATTAAACGCGTAGGGGAGAGCAAGGAGCCTTGTCTCACCCAGCAATAGGAGCCAAAACATTCGAATAGTACATTGCCCCACCAAACGGTAAAAGATTGGTGGGAATACCAAAATTTCAATAAATTTAATATGTACATGGGAAACCTTCCTGTCTTATAGTAAAATATTGTGGTTCACTCTATCATATGCCTTACTTATATCTAGGAAACAGCTATAAATAGTTGAATTATTGTCAGTGTATTTAGAAATTGTCTCTTTAAGTACATAGATACACAGGTCAGTTGAGTGGGACCTTTTAAAACCAAACTGATTAGGAGATGTCCATAGGTAATCATTTAATCGGAGTAACAAGAGTTTTTCTAGTAGTTTCGAAAACCAGGAAGCGACAGCAATAGGCCTGTAATTATATCAAAACAATAATGTAGATTTAACCACTTTGGCTGTTCATATTAGTTTCAGGAAGCAACTTAGACATCAAAACTGATGGATTGTTAGTGTCACCATATTATGGTAAAATTACAGTCATTTTTAAGAAATTCTTATGACCTCGTTTTTAAGCGAAATTGAAAAGGCTTTTCTGAATAAGATGCGGTAATTAGCTTAATTTTTTTGCGTTATTAAAAGTCGCAATTATACCATGTAGCTAACCATACAAAAAGTAGGCTAATTTTTTAAATCAGTTTTTATGGTAATTGAATTGTGGTTATATATATATATATATATATATATATATATATATTATATATATATATATATATATATAATATATATATATATATATATATATTATATATATATATATATGCAAATAACTGCAATGACCGCGCAGTATATAAATGAATAGAAACGACATAAGTATTAAGGAACGTTTCTGCACACGAGGAGGAGAGATAACGAAATAATGAAAAATGAGGCGAACCGCCTGGGAATCGAACCCAGGGCCTTCCAATTGCCGGTCGGACGCTCTACCATTATGCTACGGACCTCACTCAATCACAAATCGAAATTCTCCCAAATAGGCAGAAACCAATGCCTCAGAGAGCACCCTCGCAAATCGTGAATATGCGCAAATAACTGCAATGACGCGCGCAGTATATAAATGAATAGAAACGACATAAGTATTAAGGAACGTTTCTGCACACGAGGAGGAGAGATAACGAAATAATGAAAAATGAGCGAACCGCCTGGGAATCGAACCCAGGGCCTTCCAATTGCCGGTCGGACGCTCTACCATTATGCTACGGACCTCACTCAATCACAAATCGAAATTCTCCCAAATAGGGCAGAACCAATGCCCTCAGAGAGCACCCTCGCAAATCGTGAATATGCGCAAATAACTGCAATGACCGCGCAGTATATAAATGAATAGAAACGACATAAGTATTAAGGAACGTTTCTGCACACGAGGAGGAGAGATAACGAAATAATGAAAAATGAGGCGAACCGCCTGGGAATCGAACCCAGGGCCTTCCAATTGCGGTCGGACGCTCTACCATTATGCTACGGACCTCACTCAATCACAATCGAAATTCTCCCAATAGGGCAGAAACCAATGCCCTCAGAGAGCACCCTCGCAAATCGTGAATATGCGCAAATAACTGCAATGACCGCGCAGTATATAAATGAATAGAAACGACATAAGTATTAAGGAACGTTTCTGCACACGAGGAGGAGAGATAACGAAATAATGAAAATGAGGCGAACCGCCTGGGAATCGAACCCAGGGCCTTCCAATTGCCGGTCGGACGCTCTACCATTATGCTACGGACCTCACTCAATCACAAATCGAAATTCTCCCAAATAGGGCAGAAACCAATGCCCTCAGAGAGCACCCTCGCAAATCGTGAATATGCGCAAATAACTGCAATGACCGCGCAGTATATAAATGAATAGAAACGACATAAGTATTAAGGAACGTTTCTGCACACGAGGAGGAGAGATAACGAAATAATGAAAAATGAGGCGAACCGCCTGGGAATCGAACCCAGGGCCTTCCAATTGCCGGTCGGACGCTCTACCATTATGCTACGGAGAATTTCGATTTGTGATTGAGTGAGGTCCGTAGCATAATGGTAGAGCGTCCGACCGGCAATTGGAAGGCCCTGGGTTCGATTCCCAGGCGGTTCGCCTCATTTTTCATTATTTCGTTATCTCTCCTCCTCGTGTGCAGAAACGTTCCTTAATACTTATGTCGTTTCTATTCATTTATATACTGCGCGGTCATTGCAGTTATTTGCGCATATTCACGATTTGCGAGGGTGCTCTCTGAGGGCATTGGTTTTCTGCCCTATTGGGAGAATTTCGATTTGTGATTGAGTGAGGTCCGTAGCATAATGGTAGAGCGTCCGACCGGCAATTGGAAGGCCCTGGGTTCGATTCCCAGGCGGTTCGCCTCATTTTTCATTATTTCGTTATCTCTCCTCCTCGTGTGCAGAAACGTTCCTTAATACTTATGTCGTTTCTATTCATATATATATATATATATATATAATATTAATGAACAGGAACACCAGAGAAAATACAAACATCCTTCAAGGTTTAATAGTACCAACGTTTCGGAATGCACTAATTCCATCTTCAGGGCTAAAACAATAAAATTCCAAATCACATACAAAATTACAAAATACAAATTGCTTAATAACAATTTAAAATAAACTTAAAAATTATAAAAAGTAGCTAAGAAAATGTAAAACATTAAAACTAAAAGGTAAATAAATGTAAAGTTAAAATTATAAAAAGTAAAAGCATTAAAATTGAAATGTAAATAAAATAAACTAGTACCTTAACCAAAACATAGCAGATCTATCGATGATTCGTCAGAATTTAGGTCTGGTTTAGTTTATAATAAACAGAGACTCCATAATTTTAAGCTTAAGGTCAGAGCTTCCAGCAGCAAGTACGGTGAAATTAGACTGTGAAATTGGTGGTTATTGTTGTGCGAGTGATTACGTATGAGAGAATTAGGTGGTTTGCCAAGGGGTAATTTGTACGGACCGATTTACCGAGATGTTCGTAAATACGAGATTTTAAATGTCTTTTAGTTTTACCTATATATGACCCCATACAGTGGTCACACTTGTATTGATAAACTATAGATGACTTAAGAAGTGTAGGAATAACATCCTTGTATTTAAATAAATGGTAAATCGATTTAGACGGGGTGAAATAATTTTAATACACAGTTGTGGGTAGAATTCCTTGAGCAATTTTAAAAGTTTATTTCTAATGCTAAAAACTTGAGGTTCCCATATAGGGCAAAGTGAAATACAGGATATCTTTGGGGACTGTAATTAAGTTTCTAGTTGTAGGCTTATTAGTCTATTTAAGGTTCTGCCTATTGTAGTCTCCACCAGTCTAGAAGGGAAATTATTCTTGGCAAGGAGACTGGTGGAGACTACAATAGGCAGAACCTTAAATAGACTAATAAGCCCTACAACTAGAAACTTAATTACAGTCCCCAAAGATATCCTGTATTTCACTTTGCCCTATATGGGAACCTCAAGTTTTAGCATTAGAAATAAACTTTTAAAATTGCTCAAGGAATTCTACCCACAACTGTGTATTAAAATTATATTCACCCGTCTAAATCGATTTACCATTTATTTAAATACAAGGGTTATTCCTACACTTCTTAAGTCATCTATAGTTTATCAATACAAGTGTGACCACTGTATGGGGTCATATATAGGTAAAACTAAAAGACATTTAAAATCTCGTATTTACGAACATCTCGGTAAATCGGTCCGTACAAATTTACCCCTTGGCAAACCACCTAATTCTCTCATACGTAATCACTCGCACAACAATAACCACCCAATTTCACAGTCTAATTTCACCGTACTTGCTGCTGGAAGCTCTGACCTTAAGCTTAAAATTATGGAGTCTCTGTTTATTTATAAACTAAAACCAGACCTAAATTCTGACGAATCATCGATAGATCTGCTATGTTTTGGTTAAGGTACTAGTTTATTTTATTTACATTTCAATTTTAATGCTTTTACTTTTTATAATTTTAACTTTTTAACTTCACATTTATTTACCTTTTAGTTTTAATGTTTTACATTTTCTTAGCTACTTTTTATAATTTTTTAAGTTTATTTTAAATTGTTATTAAGCAATTTGTATTTTGTAATTTTGTATGTGATTTGGAATTTTATTGTTTTAGCCCTGAAGATGGAATTAGTGCATTCCGAAACGTTGGTACTATTAAACCTTGAAGGATGTTTGTATTTTCTCTGGTGTTCCTGTTCATTATTAAACTGCGTTTTCCACGCCACCAATCAATAGCCGATATATATATATATATATATATATATCAGGTCATCCCATAAGTAATGTCTTTTTTTACATTGCTAAACTCGCGTCGTGTTTGCACATGTTTCTCTATATATTTTGTGGAAAACTCGAATTTTTGTGTGTTTAGACAAGTTACTTCTCACTGTAAGTGAAGTTTCATCGTATTAACATTCTTCGTTTATTTCACCCTTACGGATAAGATGGAGGTGTCAGAGGAAACACCAGGCATATAATGCTTTATGAGTTTAGAAAAGGAAATAACGCGACTGTAGCTGCAAAAAATATTCAGGATATTTATGGGGAGGAAGCTTTAAATGTAAGGAAATGTCAAAGATGGTTCCAGAAGTTTAGGTCTGATGGCTATAGCTTAACTGATGAAGCGCGCTCGGGCCAACCTGTTGAGTTCAATGATGACCTTCTGATAGCTACACTTGAAGAAAATCCTGCTGTAACTGTTGAAGAACTTGCCCAGCGACTAAATTCGACCGGTTCCACAGTTCATCGCCTCCTGCAACGACTGGGAAAAGTGTCGAAACTTGGGAAGTGGGTTCCCCATACGTTGTCACCAGACAACTGTAGAGATCGCGTGAACATTTGCTCTTCATTGCATTCTCGGCAACTTCAAAACACCGTTTCTGAATCGACTCATTACTGGGGATGAAAATTGGGTGCTTCATCACAATGTTAAGCGTCATCGGCAGTGGGTTAGTGCTGGGGAATCTGCTACACCACAGCCAAGAGGACATCTGCACCCCAGGAAGGTTTTGCCGTGCGTTTAGTGGGATATTCAAGGAGTGGTTTATTTTGAACTGTTGCAGCCCAATCAAACCATTACAGCCGAAGTCTACTGTCAGCAACTTCAAAGACGGAGCGTTGCATTGCAAACAAAACGTCCTTGTTTGGCCAATCGCAAGAGTGGTGTGTTTCAACAGAACAGCGCGCATCCTCATACTGCTCAAATCACCACTGCCAAAACTGAACAGCTTGGTTGGGAAAAAATTCCACATCTTCCGTATTCACCAGACCTTGCACCATCAGATTACCATCTATTCAGAAGTCTTCAAAACTACCCTGACGGGAAAGAACTTGAAAGTTTCGAGGCTATCAACATTGCCCTCTCCGAGTTTTTTGCTTCTAAACCGAAGGAATTTTATCAATATAGAATTGAAATGTTTGTAGAGAGATGGCAGTGTCATAGAAAGTGAAGGAAAATATAAAATTTATTAAAATTTATTTTGATGCAGTTTTATTTTCATTTGGAAATAAAGGTAAAAAAAACGACATTACTTATGGGATGACCTGATATATATATATATAATATCAAAAGTAAGGAAACATTTGATGGCCCATACTTTTGCATCGGTGTTACACATGTTATACAGAAAGTGATATCCAGAATGCCATTTATACGATTTAATCCCCACAAAAAACGTCTATAAGCTAGTAGGCCTAAGTGGGTTTTTCTTCGCCATGGCTAAAAACTCGTAGCTGTTTACGTCTGAAAGAATTAGTTATAAAGTGGTACACCATTTATCAGAAGAGCAGCTGAAACTGCTCGTCAGCACAAAAAGCATTATGGCTTTCATTTGACTCTGGTTGACTTCTTTTTAGGAGTACCAGTAAGACCGCAGTTGTGCAGACTTGAATGGTAAACAGTGAATAGCTTTTTGAAAAGCTTTATTTCTATAAATAGTCCCACTTCAGAAAGCCTTGTTTTAAATACCACTTTTTAATTGTTTCCAAAAAAATTGTTAATGGAATTTCTTAGTTTTGGCCCGACCTCTGTGTATAAACAAAATTGTGTTAATTCTTAGCTCTTTCTCTACTAAGAAGTTCTAATCTCGTACGTCATGGAGAACGATTGGTTTTAAACTGGACTGAATTTTTCCCCTCTTAATAAAGTTTAGTTTTCTTTAACGCTTCTTAAGTGGTGTAGAAGGTGTTAACTGTTCCTCTCTTGTATTGAAGGATTTGGTACGCGTGATCCAACAAGAGACTTACGCCTATGGAGACCCGATCACAGAATTTATTGCTAATCTTTATGTCGACTTCGATTTTGACGCCGCTCAAGAGAAACTGAAACAATGCGCCACAATTCTCGAAAACGATTTCTTTTTGACCGCTTGTCAGAACGATTTTATCGAGAACGCACGGTTGATGATTTTTGAGCTCTTTTGTCGCATTCACCAGTGTATAAGTATAAAGTAAAAACCTTTCAAAGCTTTTGTAGTACGTCAATTGTATTAGGAAAGTTCATTTTTTTAGCAGAAGGAAATTGTTGATAATTTTTTGTGATAACTTTTTTACATTAAAGTATTGGAAAAGTTATTTTCCTTATGTGTATTAAACACTATTAACATTAGGAATACAGTAATGTCCTTTAACTTTGCTGAATCTGATGAGTGTATATTCCCAAGTTCAATTTGCATTTCGAAAGTCCATGAAGTTTTAGCCATACTAATATTTCAATGTCCTTAGTCCATGATTAACCCGCTTCATTCCCTTCGTAGCATGTTAGCAGAGAAACTGAACATGACCCCAAAAGATGCCGAACGATGGATTGTGGACTTGATTCGTCAAGCAAAATTGGACGCCAAAATAGACTCTAAAGAAGGACACGTCGTAATGGGAGCTCAAGCCATATCTCCTTATCAACAGCTGATTGACAAGACTAAGAACTTGAGCTTCCGCACGCAGATGTTAGCGATGAATGCAGAAAAGAAGGCCACTGCTCGCAGTAATACCGTAAGTAATGTGGTTTTAGGTGGAATATCTCGAGTGTGTCGCAGTGAAGGCTTAAATAAAGAGCTTTTTATTTATCTATTATAAGACTAATCTTTTCAATACCTTCTTTACAGGGACCAACCTGGTTAAACCAAGACTACTGAAGTCTTTATTTAAATAAAGTCTTGAAGTAATGCCTTTTTTTTATACTGTACTCGCGGTTTTCGCCTCAATTCTTTTCATATATTGAAACTTAAATACCAGTAAAAACGAAGATTCATGAATGCTACAGTCTACACCAGGGGTCGGCAACCATAGGCACGCGTGCCAATGGCCAGGTGGTTGTCCAAGGCACGCCAAGTGATTCCCCAAAAATTGCAATTTAAAAAAAAAAAAAAAATTAAATTATAAAATTATATTATATTATATATTGAAATTAAGAAATTATAAAGGACAGTATCAAAGTGTCCTTATGTCCTTTTTATATACTTCCTTTTATTTAAAAAAAAATTGATAACCACATCATTTTATTTGATTTACTTGAGCATTCAGATGGCAATGTAAAAGTGTTTGTGTGTATTTTTGGTTAAAATACAAAACAAAAGCGCTTTGATTTGTTTGTTGCGATTGAAATAGAGCGGACCGTTCTACGAAATATGCGTATGAAAATTATAGTTGGCACGTACTAGGGCCATAAAAATGGCATTAATTGTAAACTGGTACACTGCATTGAAAAGGTTGCCGACCCCTGATCTACACTTTCGATTTCATTGGGTATTGGTTTGAATTTTTGAGTTGGTACTCGAAACTTTATAAACCTCGAAGTGGGGAGTTCCTTCGTAAGTAGCGTTTGAAGGATTATATGTCCCTATAAAAATCAATAAAAATAATTTCTAAAAATAATTTGAACAGATGAGATAAGCTTTAATTGAATTAACTTTTATTGAAACATGACTCGTATAATTGTTTAACCCCTAAAATTAAAAGGTTACCATTTTTATGTACCGATACTACAAACCTATTACGAGACCCAGTGACTAAAACATCTAAAAACTAAAATGAAACTAAAAGCTTTTAGGTACTTTAATAACTATCACTAACTACATCGTGGCAATTTGGATCCCACGTTAGGATGCAGGTTCCCTCTATCATATGACATTCGTTGTTGAAGGTTAAACAATCCCAAACATCATTAATTAATATTAATGTCTATTATTATTATTACTATTATTAACTAAAAATAATATTGAATAGCATTTGAAGGAGGTTAATTACGTCACTTATTTTTATTACTAGTCGTAACAGTGCGATAGAGAATCTCGTGGCTCGATTGCTTAGGGCAGTGGTTCCCAAGCTGGGGTCCGCGAGCTTTCAATATTTCGAGAGGCTCCAATGGAAATCGTACATTTATCCACGATTAGCTCAGGCTAAAATTTCAAGTTTCCTTGCTCTTGGCTGGAATTATTAATACTTTTTTAATACGCTGTATTTTAATTGCATACTCACTTATGTCCTTTATTTGATAGTGAAAAATGAGAAAACGAGTTAATTATTAGTTAATAAAAACAGTTTGTTTGGTAGACGGAATCTTTCAAAAACATGGGGTCCGTGGGAAAAAAATAAAAATAAAAGGGGTCCTTTGTGGTGAAAAGGTTGGGAACTACTGGCTTAGGGCACCGTCCGACATTGCTGAGACTGCTGAACCGTGGGTCCAAACCCCAGTGCTGCCAAGATGTGGACGGTTATGTTTGTTTCTTGCATCACGACGAAGCGACGGCAATTTTGGAACATGGATGTAACAATAGAGTATCGTATCTTTCATAGCAGTCAATAGGACTTGGCGGGCGGGGGGGAAGGTCAAAATACTAGTAAAGAACGGTAAGACATCCTGTTCTTGAACTATACAAATCAGGGGTTTTTTTTTAAGGTTTCACTCGAGAAGGGGCAGTTCTGGGTATCGAGCCGCAATTTGATAATCGGTGTTTCCGTTAGGCTATTATCGCCATCGAAAAGAACTAAGTTGTGCAGACATTATTGACGATTTTGACGCGGGGAAAAAAGTTGGGAAAATTGTGATATGGAAGGGCCGAAGAAATGTAGAACAAAGTAGAAGAAAAAATTAGGAAAATGTAGAAGTATTACTGACAGGTGGACAAGATACATTAAGAATAATGACCTTGTAAAATGAATATTGTAGATGTAATAAATTTAACGAACTTCTTGTTATATTTATTATAATTTACTATTACATCTAGTTTTAAAAGTATCTTACTTTCACAATTATTTCATTTTTAGTTTGACATCGGTAATTTTTCTCGGGGGAAGGGTAAGCCAGAATTTTTGGGTATAATTGCCTTCCCATAACCCGCTTGGCTACACTAAATTAAGTATTACCATTAGATAACGGTCGAGGCGGTAGGAGAACCAGGTTCCTTTCGTCAATTTTTAAAGTAAAATATGTACGCCACTGCGGCTCTCGCATAATTGCGTTTATTTTATGCAAGGGTGAATGCTCGCAAACGCACCCCCCACCACAACCACCACCTCAATACACTATAGAGGAAGAAGAGTCAAACTCGAGGTTCAGGGTTTTCAAGATGCCTGGACACTGCGTTTGAAAGACTGGAGGTCATAGACGGGGGAAAAGATGAACTGAGAAAGTATGTTCCAGCGTTCACCGGTTGAGCAGTTAAAAGATTGAAAATACCGATTAACCCTTTCGTTAGAGAGTTCGACAGAAAAGGAATGAGAATATGTCGAGAGTCTTCTGCTTGCTCTCCTTGAACGGGGAGGCATGCAGTTAGTGTGTTCAGAAGAGCAGTGTTATAACAGCGAAAGAGTGAGGCAACACTGCGGCGAAGAAAGAGGGATTGAAGACAGTCGGTAAGAGGCGGAGAATTGATGAGACGAAAAACTTTTGATTCCACCCGATCAAGTAGAGCTGTGGGGGTTGAACGACCCCACACCCGAGAAGCGTACTCCATACAGGAGCAGAAAACCCCCGTACAGAGACAGCAACTGAGCGGGGGTGAGGAAACTGCGTAGCCGGTACAACACGCCTGACCTTTTCGAAGCTGTTTTGAAGAGAGAGTATATGTGATCTTTCCAGGAAAGATCACGAGAAAAAGAAACACCAAGAATGTCAAGAGAAGAGGAAGGATTGAATTGTGTATTGTTGAAGGTAAGGAGAGTGTCGTGTGGAAGATTGTGACGAGTAGAGAGAGGAAGGAACTGAGTTTTTGAGGCATTGAAAGCTACGAGGTTTTCTTTGCCCCAATCAGAGATAATAGAAAGATCAGAGGTCAGGTGCACCGTAGGACGGCTGTGGTGCACCTGACCCCTCTCCTTTCTATCATCTCTGATTGGGGCAAAAAAAAAACCTTTTGGCTTTCAATGCTTCAAGAACTCGGTTCCTTCATCTCTCTACTCGTCACAATCTTCTACACGACTATCCCCTTACCTTCAACAATGGACAATTCAATCCTTCCTTTTCTCTTAACATTCTTCACTTGTGCCATAGTTCACGCCTCGAGATTAACTATCATACATTTGACACTCCCATTAGTTGTATCAAATATATCACTTTTAAGATACAAAATACAGATAAGTTTGTATCAAAGAGGCAAGAAATATAGTACTTTTGTATAAGATACAGTCTCATCGATACTGCCCATCTCTAATTACTGATTATTAATTATTTGTGTTATATTTTTGATTGTTCCTCCTCAAAGAGAGGACCACCTCTACATGACGTCTCGCGGGGGAGGTCCTGCTGACAGTTCCTTAAAATTTTGCATTTAAATTCAGGTAATAAAAGAAAATACAAAATAATTTTTTTTTTTTTTTAAGAGAATTAAAAAAATTTCGTTCTTACAAATTACATCGAATTTCACACACACTACAAATTCCGGCATCTTTAACTAATCCCTTAATTGTAAATACGCTATAATTTAATATTGATTTTGTAAAAGTTCTTTTGGGCCACGGTATGCATGGAGTCGACTCCAGGGACTCTTTGGGTACCTTTGTTTTAAAGTTAATCCATTATTTTGGTTTTATTCATTTATCGGGCAAATTTTTATATTTATCACATATTAATTACATTTATCTCTACTATAATTTATTATTTATTTAGGAAGATCGTTTATCTTATCTAATCTAATCTTAAGTTAAATATATAATACATAAATGCATCTGGCTGTTTGCTTACGAAGGGTAGCCCGAAGAGCTGCAATATTTAAGTGTTCTCAGTAAGAGATAAAAGTTTTTATTTGAAGTAGGCTCAGTATCATTGCTGGAGTGTAAGAGTGAGCGACGTAATACTGCTGAGTTAATAAGTAAATTTTTAAATACGTTCACATTTTACCTACAAACTATAAGGTTCTAGTAATTCCTTGGTTTGATATCAAACTCATTACTGTACTGTAATGCCACTTCGTTGATAAATTCAAAGTGGCTTACAAACACTGCAGACATTGCAAGGAAATTTTTAATAGGCCCTTAAACTTAAACCTAACATTAGCCTAAGAATTCACCCCAAAAGATGCGAAGAGTAAATTGTAACAAAGTGCTAATTCTCTGCAGTATATGTGAAGTGATTAACTTAGCCTTGAGCCAAGTGAAATAATCAGTGGCGAACAATAACAATATTGAGACACTTTTGTTCACGAGTAATTTCTATAATCATAGCATTATAACTTTAGAATTAATTCTGTGATATGTAAAAATTGGTGTGCTTTTCTTGTATTTACGTATTCTTTATTAGATTATCATCATCAATACCATAATTCACCGTCTGTCCGCCCGTCTGTCCGCCCGTCTGTCCGCCCGTCTGTCCCTTTTTTCAGGTCCAAACGGCTGGACCGATTTTCATGAAACTTGGTGAAAACACCTTCTGAGATCACTGGAGTGTTTTTAGCAACTTTTTTTTTTTTCAGCTTGGGTGTTCCCCCAAAAATTTATCCCAATTAATCCCCCCAAAAATGATATGCTAAAACACAAAGCACTTAAATTTCAAGAGTTTGGTCCATTGGTTTTGGGATATGAAACTCAAAATTTTGATGGTTGTTTTTTTTTCTTGAATTTGTCGATCTGCTGGCTTTTCTGGCTATTCGAAAAATATAAAATTTTATAGAAGCGTGGACTGGTGGCATTCCCTATCATTAAAGTCCAAACACGCTTGAAGAAAATCAAGTTGGTGAATAAATTTAGAAAAGAATGTAACCATCAAAATTTTTAGCTACGCATCGGAAGCTATAATAGGTTAAAAAAAAAAAAAGTGACCAATTGTATTTGAAATTTAAATGTAGGGCCGGATTAACCATATGGCAAAAGCGGCATATGCCGCCGGCCCCTTGCTTTCGTGGGCCCTGCGCTGCGAATGCATATTGCAGCACACCCCACGCGCACAAGCACACTGTACACGTCACGATCACAGTTTCTGTCGCTGCAGCCGTTGTTGCGATTGCGCTGCAGATTATTGACGCTTTTGTCCGAGCTAGTAACCCGTAATCACTGATCTTTATATTGCAATTCATCATTTTTGTAATTTTTTTTGGCAATTTTGCGATTTTTTAATGGAATTTTCACTTCTTCACTAATGGCCGACCTACATTTTCATTTTTCCTAACCACGACGCCCATGTTCGTAACCGAGGCAAGGGTTACGAATGTGCCGCGGGCCCCGCGCAACCTTAATCCACCCCTGTTTAAATGCTTCGTGAGTTTCAAGTAAAATCTGTGAAGCTATTTCACGCAGTGTTGTCTTCAATAATAATAAAAAAAAATGCTTTGAAATTTTGTTATTTTTAATAACGTTAGTCTGCAACAAATCGGATACAAACTAGGCCATTGGAAATTTTTACATTCGCGTCGCATTCTTCTTTATGAAGAATAAAATATTGTTTCCAAAACAATATTCTGAATTATAATACCAACACATATTAGTACCACGACTGTACAGTAAATATGTATTGCACGAAGGGTAATAAAACCCTTCGGCAGAAACGCAAAAATATCCTACCCGTAGGTCGGGTGTTTTCCCTAGTTACAGTAATTTAAGAATAGGTTGAAATTGTATTATTACCAGAAATTACTGGAGCTTGAATTGTGGTCAAACTAAAATGCATATGGTGCTCAGTTGAGGCGTCACTCGGCACAATAACGAATCAACCAACGGACGAAAATTCCATTTTCTATGGCATGGTAAACTTCAACCTATCATCTATTATGTACCAGGTCGTCTTTTGGCGTATTTGTCACTATATCACTGCAAAAATGCAACAAAAACAATCAAAATTCGTCCATTCTTTATAAAGTTATTGCAATGATCTTCCAATCTTTATACCCTTATTGCTATTTTACCTTATAAAAACTAAATGTTTCTGTTTTATCATTTAATCATTCGCTCATTCAATGCTCATAAAATTACTTACACTTAAAAAAACCATCGAATTACATCTATATTAATAAAGTTATGAGTATTTAAACTTTCACAAACTTTAAAGCCATTTCCCTCAAAACTTTGTTTTGGCACATTCGTCATTGCGCCGTGCGACGCCTCAATTGTATTATAGAATCAGTCTGTTTTTGAAGCTTTTCGCGTTTACATTTATTATCTCGTTATGGACTTATTTTCTTCAACTTTTGTAATTGTGATATTGATATTTGTTTTTTGTTTTTTATACTAGAAAGAAGTTGATTGTAAGTAAGTCATTTAATCAACAGACATTTATATTTTAATATTAAATGTTCCTACGTTCGGGTTTGAACAAATTACTCACGACACTGACTACAAAACGTCGGAAAAGGTAATATCGAATTTTTTTTTTACGATATGACACTGAACCGATAATGAGTTCACTATACCACTTCTTACGAGAAATTTGTTTAGTTATTTTCGCGTAGTAATCGGAAAGTTACACACAAAAAAAAAAAATATATATATATATATACGAATATATGTCGGTCCAAGTTCCGTGACAACGTAATCAATACTCTGAGTTCAAGTGCACTTCTAAATTTCACTTGAAAAGCAGCCACTGTTTCGTGGTTTACCGTTACAAATTTATATGCTACTCTGTTTATATCATTTGACTATGCAAAATTAACTTAGTTTCTGAAAACGTGAGAAGATGATACAATCAAGTAACTCAAAGAAAACTAAAAAGACAAATGCATATTCTGTGCTTATGTTTCTCTTTGGCATGTGTCTCGGGTATATCATCACCAACACTATGCGGGATTGGATGCTACTGTCGGAAGTCTGCCCACTTAAAACAACCGTTGCTAGTACCCATAACAACACGATATGGGGCATAATAGCCCCAACAGGGTACGAAGAGCTTTTATTGATTGGAGTTATGGTTCCCTCCAGCCAACTTGAACGCGCGAAAGCAATTTATAACACTTGGGGTAAAAATATCCCTGGAAAGATCCTTTTTTTCACGGATGAGATTGTGCCTGAAGACGATAATGAACTACCGTTAGTACAATTAGAAATAAAGGATAAAGACTCGCCTAAAAGCTCTTTCGAGGTATTTAAATATATGCATGACCATTATCTCGGGTCGTTTCAATACTTCATGCAAATTCAGTCCGAGTCTTACGTCATTGTGGAAAGACTGGAAGAAATTTTAACATCGATCAATGAGCGCGTGGCAAGAGCGCGAAGTGATGTTAGCCTGAATAAGTTTACACAACAGAATTTGTTTTGCATCAAGGGATCTAAGGTTATTTTAAGTCAGTCAATTTTGAACTTTGTTTATCCTCATTTCGAAGGATGCTTGAACAAGCTGAGAATTTTAAATCTATTCAGCGAAATGGATGTTGGACAATGTATTGAAGATTCTATAAACGTAGCCTGCATTCCCCCGGAAGAAGTAAGTTAATTAGGTCGTTTGAAAATTTGTGTGTACAACACTGTACATTATAATATATTGGTTTTATTTAATGTAATGATAATATCTAACAATAAATTTTACATTACTCGCATATCACTTTGTCTTAAAGTTAATTTTCAGTAATCATTATTTTTGTCCTGCCATCGCTTCAGTGGTGTATTCTCCATGAATGCAAGGCTTGCAATGCATGCCTTCCTTTACTTAAAAAACCGTGTTATGTTATAAACCCGCACCAACATATATATTACAAATATTATCATTATATTTTTTAAATTTAGTAATTTTCTTTAATTTATAATTAATTAATTATCCCAGTAATATTAATAATTTTTTGTGCTTGCTCGTTAATGAAATGAAAATGAAATGAAAAGGTTTATTGGCAGACTATAGTACATATGACAAATATTATTAATACAATGACAGTTCATATACTAAGGATAGAAATATACACACTGATTAGAAATAATACTGTAATGTCGAAGTTAAGTGGAGCTACAGACAGACGTTTTTGTACCAAGAGGCCCATAGCTAGAGGATAAATGGCAGGACTCATGGATAGCTTGGATAATCGGGTTGGTTGATTTTTTTTTAATTCTTTGCATTAGACTGTATTGAGCACGTCTTGTTACCTACGGGAAGCTCGGGACATTGCGGGTAGCAAACATTTGCGAAGCTGAGCATCTCGGGGGTAATTTATGTAAGTAAAAGACCTGTTGTACAGCAAATTTAGAGTTCTGCCAGAACCTTTTTTATAATTCACCCAGAGTTGCTGTCCATATATATTACTGCAGAAAGTACGAAAGAGTGCGTCTTTAGCTTCACTTGTACAGAATCGAAAGTTCCTTATGGTCATATCACTTTAGTACACAGGCTTCGAGATTGTTTTCTTATATCCGAGTCATCACTCAAGGAGCTGGTAATAGTTTGACCCAAATACTTAAACTCTGTACGTCCTCATTACTTCATTCATTTTAAACCTTATATCAGCTGGCTGATTGCAGCTTTTAGGATGAAGTTGCATAACCTTAGTTTTTGTAACATTAAAAAGAATATCATGTTTCTGCGAATACACTTCGCAGACTTTTAGTAGCCGATCCAGACCTTTAACAGAGGGACTTATTAACACCATATCATTGGCATAAACTAAGTTATTTATCCTTGTGTTATCTATACAACATCCCACTGTTGCCTCATTAAGTGAAGCAATTAATTCGTCAATATACACATTAAACAGCATAGGAGAGAGCAAGGAGCCTTGTCTCACCCCGCAAGAGGAGCCAAAACACTCGGATAGTACATTGCCCCACCTAACGGTGAAAGATTGGTGGGAATACCAAAATTTCAATGTTTAATATGTACATGGGAACTTTCCTGTCCTCTAGTTTTTAAAATAAAATATTGTGGTTCACCCTATCATATGCCTTACTTATATCTAGGAAACAGCTATAAATAGTTGAATTACTGTCAATGTAGGCCTATTTAGATATTGTTTCTTTAAGTACATAGATACATAGGTCAGTTGAGTGGGACGTTTTAAAACCAAACTGATTAGATGTCCATAGGAAATCATTTAATCGGAGTAACAAGAGTTCTTCTAGTAGTTTCGAGAAGCAGGAAGCGACAGCAATAGGCCTGTAATTATTGCTGGACAGAATGTCTCCTTACTTATTTTTGACCAGGAGCAAGATATATACCCTCATGAACTCTGCAGCGATATATCTATGAGCAAGTATGGCTGGTAGGAGCAATGATATATGCAGACATACCACGTCATTGGCATATTTTAAGTGCTCATTCGATAAGTCACCTACCCCTGACGCAGAACCAGTCTTTAACTCTTTAATTAACCTCTTCACTTCAGAAACTGAAATCAAAGTATTTTCCCTTGTCCCTCCCACAGTCGTTTCGCTGCAATCTATCTTAAGGTTATCCCGACTCACACTGTTAAGAATGTTAGAGTAGTGGTTTTTCCACAGCTTTGCAATTTCATCCTCCCCCGACACCCCATCGATTGTCGGAAGACGGACATTTTTGGTACACGTTTGATTCTTAACAAATTTCTAAAATTTGTTATCGTTGTTTATGCGAGCTTCACAGGCTTTTGATGCTCGAATAGACTCTTCTTCCTGTTTACATCGCCTTATGGCCGCCTTATACTGACCCATACTTCTACACATATTCATGTATACTGGTCCTAATCTGGGTCTACCATGAAAGCACCACAAATCATAGGCGTCTTTCGATTCCCTGTTTAGGGGGGGGGGGGGCAATAAAATCATTCCGTCCAGGAATAATCTTAGTATGATAGTTGTAAGATTTAATCAGAGGGCTTCCTGCTTCTCTTAACAGGGATACTATCTTACTATAATACCTATCTTTGAGTTTACAATGAGAATCATTTGAGCAAGGATTATTACAGGCAAGATGCAAAATTTCTAAATTATTAAAGAGGTGACGACTTGTATTCTATTCTCTGTTGCATATTAACATTATTAGACCAATCGACGCAATTATTCTTACCTATTGAGTTCTTGTTAAGTCGTGTTGCGCATAAATTGGTGAAGTTAATTAATATTTCTAATGGTCTATGATCAGAAAGAAGGAGATCATGCAGAGTATGAACTTTAACAATTCGATCCTTTAGATTATTACTAGTGAGACAATGATCAATCCACCTGGTGGTACCACTCATATCACTAACGTATGTAAAATTACCGCTGGTTACCCCTAATACATCTACATCACTTATACTTAATTTGGCCGACTCGCACATGTTACCCAATTCTACAAAGAATTCCGAGTTCACCTACGCGTGTTAGAAAATCTAGAAGAGGAAGAACCATTATTGTCCCAAGGCGATATGATGACTAAGCTGATTGATGCAGCATTGCTTGTATATATTAAGTTAAGGTGTGTATATATCCATCTCATAATTGTAAGGTTAGTGAAAAATTCACTTAATAAGAGCTAGCATTTTTGGGCTCTTGTGGCATCAGTGTTTGGGACGCTGGTGGCATCATTATGGGGCGCTGCGCGTCTTTTCTACTCGTTTGTGGGATGTCGTACGTACAGGGTGTGGTCTTGTAGAGAGCTCTCTTGCAATTCAGTTTGGTTGTTTAGATACAAGATTGTTGCACCGTGCAATAGTCCAGGTTGCGTTGTAGTTGCAAGGTTGAGAAAGAAGACCATAAATAGTACCCTTTTTATTTACATTAAATTCATGTAACTAAGGTCTAAGGTAGGCCCGCATCGAGTCAGCAACCCTGAGGTTACCCTGAGGTAGGACCTAATAGGATCTCAAATCCGTAAGTTTTAATTTAGCTTAACTTGGGCTTCAGATAGAACTGGCCCTTTAGAATTTGGCCGTTCACGGCTCAGCTGGGATTTTGAACCCAACAAAATAAATAAAATAACATGGTCCTTCAGAACCGGATTCTACCCCAAGACTGAGTCAGTGACTATTTTTCGGCAAAGTTCTGATTGTGCAAATTGTAGCCCAAGTTAGGCCTAGACGGGTTGAGTATTATTGAATTAAGGTCCCAGGGTAGAAAGTTTGGTAGCCCAATTGCGAAACTTGGCCAGTCGTCTGTCGTTGTTTTGGCCTACATTTTACCGGTTTGGTTAATTTTGGGTTATTATTGAATTAAGGTCCCAGGGTAGAAAGTTTGGTTGCCCAATTGCGAAACTTGGCCAGTCGTCTGTCGTTGTTTTGGCCTACATTTTACCGGTTTGGTTAATTTTGGGTTATTATTGAATTAAGGTCCCAGGGTAAAAAGTTTGGTCGCCCAATTGCGAAACTTGGCCAGTCGTCTGTCGTTGTTTTGGCTTACATTTTACCGGTTTGGTTAATTTTGGGTTTTATTGAATTAAGGTCCCAGGGTAGAAAGTTTGGTTGCCCAATTGCGAAACTTGGCCAGTCGTCTGTCGTTGTTTTGGCCTACATTTTACCGGTTTGGTTAATTTTGGGTTATTATTGAATTAAGGTCCCAGGGTAGAAAGTTTGGTCGCCCAATTGCTAAACTTGGCCAGTCGTCTGTCGTCGTTTTGGCCTACACTTTACCGGTTTGGTTAATTTTGGGTTATTATTGAATTAAGGTCCCAGGGTAGAAAGTTTGGTAGCCCAATTGCGAAACTTGGCCAGTCGTCTGTCGTTGTTTTGGCCTACATTTTACCGGTTTGGTTAATTTGGGTTATTATTGAATTAAGGTCCCAGGGTAAAAAGTTTGGTTGCCCAATTGCGAAACTTGGCCACTTGTCTGTCGTTGTTTTTGGCCTACATTTACCAGTTTGGTTAATTTGGTTTATTATTCGTAGGCGAAGGTTGCAGACCAGTGCGCCAGTTACTTGGGTGGAAAAATTGGTATTCCATACTGGTGTTGGTTAGTACCCCACCTAGCAATTCAGTTTATTTGAAAGTAAAATTTGCGTTTGATCAGTTTGGTTAAGTATTTCTGCCAATTCAGCTTATTTGGCATTGAGCCCAATTGTTGTTTGCATTGAAGATGAGTGCATCTGAATTGAATAAATTTATAAAAAGGAGAAGCGCCTACAAAGGTCTAATTACAAAGGTCATTGCCACTATAGATTCTGCCATAGAGCAAGAGGATTTACGCTTAGTGACTGCGCAGCTTTCCATATTAGAAACTAAAAGGTTGCTCTAAGTGAGGTAAATGTTAAAATTGAGGCTCTTATAGAAGAGGATGAAATAGAAAATAACATAATTTACTTTGAAGAAATTATTGATGATATAATTAACGTAGGCCTCCGAGCAAAAGAGTTTAGTAGCTCAGTACAGTTAGAGACCAGGTCTGATAATGAAACACAACACTCAACAAATGATGTTTGTGAAGTTAAGGTTAACAGATCTGTAGTTCAATTACCGAGGCTTGTACTCAAAACATTTTCTGGAGTATTCAGGAATGGCAAGGATGGGCAGAGAGTTTTCAATCAGCAGTTCATTCTAGTCAAGTGTTAAGTGCCGTGGAGAAGTTTAATTATTTGCGGTCCCTCTTGGAAGGGGAGCAGCAAAGACTATAGCAGGATTAGCATTAACAGAGGCTAATTATAATGTGGCTTGGGATATATTAAAGAAACGGTTTGGTAAGCCAGAGATCTTAATTAAAAGCCACCTCCGTGCACTTTTAGCTATACCTCCTGTTAATAATCCTAATAGTGTCAAGGAGTTACGGCAGTTATATGATGAATTTGAAATTAGAACTAGGTCCCTGGACAACTTGGGTGTAGGAATGGAAAAGTATGGTATAATGTTGGTTCCTACAATGGAGTCTAAATTGCCTAGCTCAATTTTGCTTGAATTAAGTAGGGGACACTGCAGAACATGTGTACATCCCCCTTCAGCAGATGTTAAGTCTTTTAGGCACAGAATTAGCAAGACGAGAGGGAGTTGAGTTTGCACAGTGGGATGGTAAACAAGGGGACAAAGGCAGGCACAGCACCAAAGTTTCCACAAAAAGGAATAGCCCAGGTACAGTGTCAGCTCTACATGCCTCCTCTGAGAATAAATTAAAGGGAATCAAGGAATGCATATTTTGCGAAGGCAACCACAAGTCATATAAATGTGAGGTGGCTGAGGCCTTACCCTTTGAGGAGAGAAAGGACAGGGTAACTAAGTCCACAGCATGTTTTAAATGTTTTTTGAAAGGTCATAGAGCAAGGTTTTGTAAGTTTAAAATTTTGTGCAAAAAATGTCATGGTAGGCATCAGCCATTATTGTGTGAAAAAACACTTAGTAGGCCTACCCCAGAAGTAGAGACATCAGTGGCACATGCCACTGCTATGCAAGGGAGTAAAAGTAAAGGGGGATTATTGCAAACAACTGCAGCCTTATTAATTGGGAATGAGGGAGAAGCTACTGTAAGAGTGTTGTTTGATAGTGGTAGCCAGTGTAGTTTTATTAAGACCAGAATTTCCAGAAAATTTAAGTTTAAAGAACTTAAGAGGGAAAATTTAAGAATTTCTGGGTTTGGGGTTCCGTTCAAAACCGAACCAAATTTAAGAAGGTAGAAGTTCTGGTTAAAGGGTTGTTACCGCAAAGTCCCACTATCAAGGTCCAAGATGTAGAGATTGAGGAACTTTGTACTCCAGTCACTACTTGTTTAGATATGGCATGTGTCCAAGAATTGCAAGTTAAAGGAATTAATTTGGGCAATAATAAGTTTGAGGGAACAGAAGATATTAGTCTTTTGATTGGAGCTGACTATTATTGGGACTTCATCACTGGTAATATTGTCCGTACATCTCAAGGCCCGGTAGCTATTGAAAGTAAGCTAGGGTGGATGTTACATGGTAGTTATTGCAATGAAATGGAAGTTAAGGCTCTTTTTGTTAAGATTGAGGAGAACAGCCATGGCCTGGAAAGGCATTTGAAAGCGTTTTGGGAACTTGAATCTATTGGCATAAAGGACAACCAGGCAAGTACAGTGAACAATGATGTTTTAGAGCAATTTGAAAAAGGGATTGGGTTTAGAGATGGTTGCTATGAAGTTGGCCTACCATGGAAGGATTCTTGCAAACCCGGTTCAAACCTTCAGCTAGCTAATCGGAGGTTGGAGACTTCATTGTACAGGCTAAGAAAAATGAGTTGTTAATTGAATACGATGAGGCCATCCTAAGTTATGTAAGGGAGGGCTATGCTGAAAGGGTGCAAGGTGAGCTGGTGAGCCAGGAGGCACATTATCTGCCACACCATGCAGTGGTACGGCGAGACAAAACTACCACCAAACTGAGGGTAGTTTTTGATGGATCAGCCAAGGACAAAGGTGGTGTGTCCTTGAATGACTGTTTGGATGCTGGGCCAAATTTAAATGCAGATTTATTTTCCTTGTTACTGAGATTCAGGTTTGGTAGAGTAGCATTGACTGCAGATGTGAAGCAAGCCTTTTTGCGGATAAAGTTAAAACCAGAGGACAGAGATGCAGTAAGGTATCTGTGGGTGGATACGAAAGACGTTGGAAAATGAACCTAAGGTTCAAGCATAGAATGAAGTCAGTGTTGTTTGGCCTCAGCTCTAGTCCATTTCTGTTGGCAGCTACTATGCAGTACCATTTTAAGAAATATTCTGAAGTCTATCCTAACACTATTGAACACATAAGGAAGAATTTTTATGTTGATGATTTGCTGTGTTCCGTGGATAATACAGAAATGGTTAAACAGATATTCATGGAGGCTAGAGCTATAATGAGGGAGGCTGGCATGGAGCTTAGAAAATGGCACACCAATCATTCGCAATTACAAGAGTTTATGACTCATTCCTGTGTAGTACCTGATGCAGCAGAAAGTATTGAGGATTCTGGTATTAAGGAGTTGTGGGCAATAGATGCAAAGGTGCTAGGCATTGTTTGGCAGCAAGATGATGATTTGTTTACCTTCAATGGGAAATCTTTAGTAGAGCTGGCTGAGAATGAGACAAGGTGGACAAAACGTACAGCTCTTAGTTTGGCTTCAAAGGTCTTTGATCCTCTTGGATTCCTGGCTCCATTTGTGATAAAGTAAAAAATTTGGTTTCAGAGCCTCTGGGAAATTGGACTTGGTTGGGACCAAGAGTTACCTGATCATATGGTGGTAAGGTGGAAATATTGGTTCAAAGAATTGGCACATCTTGGAGACATTGAAATCCCAAGATGGTACTTTGGAGAGTTGAACAATAGTCCAGACAATTTGGAGCTGCACATCTTTTGTGATGCAAGTGAGGAAGCCTATGCAACTTGTATTTATATAAGAGGTGCATTGCAAGAGGAAGTAACTTGCAGGTTGGTTGCTGCAAAGAGCAGAGTAGCACCTTTGAAAAGGCTTTCGGTTCCAAGGTTGGAATTGATGGGTGCCGTTATTGCTAGTCGGCTTGCAATTACAGTGCGAAAGTCTTTGGCCCTCTATGAAATTCCAAGCTATTATTGGACAGACTCCACTATAGTTTGGCACTGGTTAAGAAGTCAGGCAAGGAAATGGAAACCATTTGTTGCCAATAGGGTGGAGGAAATTCAAGCGCACACAGATCCCAAGCAATGGAAGCATTGTCCAGGCATCCAAAACCCCGCTGATTTACCAACACGAGGAATTTCAGTGAAAGATCTTTCACAGTCAAGTTTGTGGTGGAATGGGCCAGAGTGGCTAAAACTTGGAAGTGAAAACTGGCCTTTTAATCAGCCTATTGTAGGAGAATGCCAGGCTGAAGAAGCATGGGTGAGTGAGGTGAGAAAATGCGCTGTGAACAGTTGTCAAGTTATGCAGCAGGACCCCATATTGAGGCTTGAGGACATTAGCAATCTGAAAAGATTGTTAAGAGTGACAGCATGGGTATATAGATTTACCAACAACATTAAGGGAGAAACAAGAAGGGAAGGAATTCTGAACAGTAATGAGATTCAGCAAGCCAGGCAATACTGGGTGGTATATATGCAGAAGGAAAAATTTGGTGAAGAGAGAGAATTGCTCACCAGCCATCCATTACAGGTTCTACCAACACATTCTGCGCTCAAGGGTTTGGATGTGTTTTTGGATCAGGATTTATTGAGAGTAGGAGGTAGACTACAGTTTTCTGGGCTTCCAGAGGAGAAAAGACATCCAATTTTGCTACCTTCTGGGGGGCACTTTGTGGACCTTTTGATCCTGGATACTCATCATAAGCTGTTACATGCGGAAGTTAGAGAAGTGATAATAGAGATTAGACAACAATTTTGGATTCCCAAACTTAGACAAGTAGTAAAAAAGGTCGTGCATAAATGTGTGGTTTGCAAGCGTTGGTGCAAAGCCTTATTATGAAAAGGTGGCTCCACTTCCAAGAGAACGGTGTGTCTATACTGCCCCATTTGATGTAGTGGGAGTAGACTTTGCAGGTCCAGTCTATGTGTATGAGCAAGGGGAGTCTAACAAAGGTTATATATGTCTTTTCACATGTGCTACCACCAGAGCAATCCATTTGGAGTTGGTAAGCAATTTAAGTAGTGATGTATTTCTTTTGGCCTTTAAAAGGTTTGTGAACAGAAGGGGTTTCCCAAATAAAATCATATCGGATAATGCAAAAACCTTCAAAAAGGCTGCAAAGGAACTCCAAGAAGTTTGGTCCTTGCTAAAAGAGGAAGGATTCCAATCCTACTTTTCACACCAAGGGGTACAGTGGGAGTTTATTGTTGAGAGAGCACCATGGTGGGGTGGATTTTGGGAAAGGCTAGTGAGAAGTGTAAAGTGTCCATTAAAGAAACTTTTAGCTGATGCTCATTTGAGCAAAGAATAATTCTCTACTGTTTTATGTGAAGTAGAAGCAATGGTGAACAGTAGGCCTATCACTTTTGTTTACAACAGTATGCAGGATGCAGAGCCATTGACACCAAATCATTTTCTTTGTGGTAAACGATTAACATCAAAACCCAGTGTGCCAGAAGACTTGCAGCCTATCCAGAGCACTCAAGGAGAGTTAACCAGACGGTTCAGGTCCCTTGAAGAGCTACAAGATCAGTTATGGAAGAGGTGGCAGATGGAATACTTGCCAGAACTCAATTATTACCCATCAGGCAAGGTAAAGGGCTCCAATGCAAATTGTATCAAGGTGGGAGACGTGGTAATGATTGGGGATGAAAGACCAAGGCAATGCTGGAAGCTTGGCATAATTGAAGAGTTGTTTGTTGGCAAAAACAATTTAGTTAGGTCTGCACTGGTAAAGACTTCAGGAGGAAAGTTAAGAGACCTATACAAAAACTCTATGCTTTAGAAATCAGCAAAAACACAGATAGTCAAGATGAAACATTTGAGTTACAGCCTCATGGAGAAGGCTTGGCTAACCTTGCGGTAGGTAACGACAACAATGCCTCTTCGGTGGGGAGTGTTAGAAAATCTAGAAGAGGAAGAACCATTATTGTCCCAAGGCGATATGATGACTAAGCTGATTGATGCAGCATTGCTTGTATATATTAAGTTAAGGTGTATATATATCCATCTCATAATTGTAAGGTTAGTGAAAAATTCACTTAATAAGAGCTAGCATTTTCGGGCTCTTGTGGCATCGGTGTTTGGGACGCTGGTGGCATCATTTTGGGGCGCTGCGCGTCTTTTCTTCGCGTTTGTGGGATGTCGTACGTACAGGGTGTGGTCTTGTCGAGAGCTCTCTTGCAATTCAGTTTGGTTGTTTAGATACAAGATTGTTGCACCGTGCAATAGTCCAGGTTGCGTTGAAGTTGCAAGGTTGAGAAAGAAGACCATAAATAGTACCCTTTTTATTTACATTAAATTCATGTAACTAAGGTCTAAGGTAGGCCCGCATCGAGTCAGCAACCCTGAGGTTACCCTGAGGTAGGACCTAATAGGATCTCAAATCCGTAAGTTTTAATTTAGCTTAACTTGGGCTTCAGATAGAACTGGCCCTTTAGAATTTGGCCGTTCACGGCTCAGCTGGGATTTTGAACCCAACAAAATAAATAAAATAACAACGCGTTAAAGTCCCCCATTATTATACAGTGAGAATATTTGAGGTTATCTGATAATGACTTAATTTTATACAGCAAATCAATGTATTCATCTAGGTTACTGCCATTGTTGTATGGTAAATAGCAGTTTACAATTAATATGCAATCATTGTTCACTTGCAATTCAATGCCTAACAACCTTACATTGTCGCTTGTTAAAAATGTTATATGTTTTGACAAATTTTTCCTTATTAAGAAAGCAACACCACCAAAAGGCCTACCGTACATTAATTCATCTGACAAGTCTGCTGCCGATAACGTATGGTACATAAAGTCATCATGGATGGTACAGAGGAATTTTAGCTCTTGCTTAGGTAGCCAGTGCTCCTGCAGGAGTATCAAATCTGTACTGTCACAGATTTTATGAACATTTAAGGGGTTCCAAAAAACCTTAGCCCCCCCCCATTTGCAGCTTACATGTTTACTTATATCGAAATAGTTTTTAGTAATTATAAAAATATATAAAATTCTTTATTTATTGCAGGTATTAAAATTACTCTAGCTGATAAAGTGATAATATAATGGCTTCTCAATGAATTGGTGATTTGGAGAGGCAACGTGTGATAGATCGCATACGAGCAATAACATTTCGGGAAGCTCGTGATGCTGGAGCCACCTTTATAACACGTTCATGGGTTACCAAAAAGTTGCGAAGAAGTGAGGACTTCGTCAAAAGAAATTGGAACAAAACTTTGGATGAATGTGAAATGGATACAACCAAATCTGGGCGCCCAAATTTGCCACTCTCTCAGGAAACAAAGGACATCATTGAAAGCGGTACGCGTAAGCGGAAAAACAGCTGTGCTAAACTTTCTAGAGAGATCGAAGTGTTGAGAGGAAAGATTGTGAGTGGTGAGATCATTCGACTGTACCGTCATAGGCAAGGTTTAAAGCCTTGGCATGAACTTCCAAAGCCAAGAAAAACTCAACTTAACATCGATGACAGAATGTGGTTTGCCCATTATCTTGAAGATTGGGATGTGGATGATTTCATGCATTTAGTTGTCTCCGATGAATTTTTTGTTTACGTAACACGTCGGCCTAACTACCAAAATGATCGAGTGTGGGCCACAACACCAGATGAAATCGATGACAATGAACATTATCGCTAATTATTAAAAAGTCCAGACTGTATTGGTGTGTTTGTTTTGTTCACTGCAAAGAAGCTCGTGGGTGCTGAAGCCAAATGGTCAGAGTTGGGATGGACAGTATTTTCGTGATATTATTCTATCCCAGCATGTCATTCCTTTTCTAAGAAACCCAAACAATGTTATGGATGTCAATCAGGTCACACTTCTGCACGATAAGGTCCCCTGCTTTAAGGCATTAGCCACTCAACAGTTGTTGCTGAACCATGAGATCGATTTCTTTGGAAATGAAGAATGGCCAGGAAATTCTCCTGACCTGAACGTCTGTGAACACATTGGATCAGTTATAAAGGATAAGGTTGAATGTGTCTTGTTTCAAGAACCTGCAGCAAATCGATTTTCGAAGGATACAATGACGCGACATATTGAAACTGTTTTAGCAAATTTGCATAACGATCAAGATCTATTCACGTCACTTTTGGCAAGCTACCCAAAGCGAATTCAGGCTGTCTTGGAAGCCAATGGCGGGAACACCAAGTTTTAATTGTTTCTCATTAAATGCAGGATTAAATTCTCTTTTGTAAGGTATGTTTAGTTTTACTGTACCTCTAATGGTTTAGGCCATGGGCGGGGGGGGCTAAGGTTTATTGGAGCCCCGTACAGTTGAATTCCTCACTGACCTTACATTACATGAGACTATTTTCAACAAGTTATCCGCCATGACTGATAGAAAAGTTATTATTAGTAAGATTATTATTATACACAGTACAACTTTCAGGCATTACCGTTAGGGCGCCTATTATTATTATTATTATTATTATTTTGCCTGTTATCAAATCTCGTGGAAAAGTGAATAAACTCCTTAACAATAATACCGTCTGGCCACTGACTCATATTATACGGGTTGAAATGTGAATTCACACCTTTAATTATTACTTTAAATGCGTTATAATATGGAGATTTTGTGTTTAGTTTATTAACTAACAATATCCTGTGTTCACCAATGACTTCTTCCATCATGTGTTGAATATCGCTTGCCTTGTTCGAGAGCTGAATTCGCGACACAAAGAGGGTGCGTCTTATTTATAACAATGCTAACCACAAAATATACATTAAACCCATAATTTATGTATCTCTAATATGTAAAAATTACTAAAAATCTTGCTGTATGAGCTCATATGCAGATTTCTGGTTGCATACAAAACGTTACAGAAGGACGTACATACATTGATATAAGCGCTCCAAAATGAGCCTTATTGTGTGCTGTCTTAAGACAGCACAATGTTTCCCTGTGTTCCTTCCTAGTACCAGTTGTCCAATGCCAATTTCGAAGCCCGGTTCATTCAGTTATAATAAATAATGTGCAATGCATATTTATTTATTTATTTTTATAGTTACGATGCACATAAATAAGTAAATATGCATATTTTTACAGCATATATTATTTTAGGTAAATTTACAGCATTGAAATGAAACTCTAAATTATATTTACAGTATTTCACTTTAAAAATCTGAGATGATTTTGTTGTAAATTTCTTTTAACAAATTCTTCAAAAATTGTAGTTGCATACGCGTATATATACTGTATATATAATGTTATATCTTGCACTGCATGCGTATTGAAAATGACTACGCTACACCTAATCTATTTTGTGCAAATTATCAGATTGCAGAAGCGGTTTTGGGCGGATGTCAGGGATACAAGGCATCAAGGTTCCGAAACTAGGACACACTCCCCCCACTTTTTTAAAGCAATATTTTTTGTAGTTTTTTTTATTTGTAGTCTCAACTGGTTTGGTTTTGCTCCCACTGGACATTGAACGATAATTGCATTGCGCTCGTAGCATAAGCCCAGATAGGAAAGTATTTGGGTTGGGATACACTTTGCATCCGGTACCCCGCGGGTCTAACGTCAGCCCTGTATCAGAGAATAGCTTTTTCCTACAAATAGTGAATGTGGTGGTCATTATTCAACGTTTATCAAAAGCCTTCACAATGAATGAAAAATTAATTTTCCCTTCGGTTGTACCTGTCTCAAACATGAGACTTACAATTAAACATTCCCGTGGTGTGATGGAACAAATTTTAGTGAACGTGGGAAAACTACATTGCTACCTACTTTTATTAATACACATTAGATATGAGAGTTAGTCTCTATAAATATCACGTTTTACATTGTGTTATTTCAAATTTATGGTTGGTTTTTATTTTTTTTGGAAAAAATCACTTTCCTCGCAACAAAAAATATTAATATGTATTTAGGTCAGTTATATTTACCGTTGTAGTTAATAAAAATATATTATTTCCGGACTGATGTGAAGCGAAGTCCAGTCGAGCTAATCTATGTGACTACCAGGGTGGGCAAGGGTGTTTTAAGTCCTGGTAAAACCCTGGTAAAACTGGTAAAACTCTTGGGTAAAACCCTGGTAATACCCTGGTAAAACCTGCTAAAACCTGGTAAAATTTTGAAATGCATAAAATCACCTTAGAGCTCGTTAAAAACAATTATGTAGGAGTTAATAACATAGTATAATGTTTGCTTCTCTTAAAAAGTTTTACTATCACAGTATCAATACAGACATCATTGCATTACACAGCAACCACAAGGTGACAGCACTGATAGCAAGTATATACAGGGTGGGGCACGGGAATCAAGTGTTTTTTGAATAGCTAGTAATCGGCCATTAGGAATGGGAGGGGCGTGCGGTAGGTAGCATTCCATTCCTGGGTTCATAGCATTTAACTTTAACTAACACTCACCTTTATCTTTCAGGTGCCATCATGGAGCAGTGGACGTTAGAACACCGCATGTTCGCGTATGATCATTTTGTTAGGAGTGGCGAGTCAGTGACAGCAGTTCAGCGTGCGTTTCGCCGCAGATTCAACATTCATCGAAATGACTCTGTTCCCGCTCGTGACACAATCTTACGTTGGGTTAACAATCTTCGAACAGGAGGCTCAATAATGAAAACAAAACCGAAGGGGCCGCAACGCACTGTGCGTACTCCAGAGAACGTTGAAAGGGTCAGACAAGCGATGTTGCAAAGCCCAGGCCGCTCTGCTCGGAGACATTCAGCTGCACTCGGAATCAGCAATCGTACTGTTAGACGGATTTTGCATGAAGAATTACATTTTCACCCATACAAGTTAGCGATGGTGCAGGAATTGAATGTAAACGATTGCCCCCAACGACTGAATTTTGCACAGGAAATGCTTGCACTTTATGAGCAGAATGAAAACATGATGGTGGTAATGAGTGATGAAGCCCATTTCCACCTTAATGGGGCCGTCAACAATCAAAGCTGTCGGTATTGGGCTGCTGAAAATCCGCGACAACTCCATGAAAAACCGCTGCATAGCCCTAAGGTTACAGTTTGGTGCGCGGTGGGAAAGTTTGGCGTCATCGGTCCCTATTTCTTCGAACAAAATGGGGTTACCGTTACCATAACATCTGGGCGTTACATTGAGATGGTGAACACCTTTTTCACCCCTGAGTTACGAAGAAGGCGTATTGCTCGTCGACATTTGTGGTTTCAGCAAGATGGGGCCACGCCACACACCGCCAGAGCGTCAATGGCTGTTCTTCGCCCCCTGTTTCCCAACCATCTCATTTCGAGATTTGGTGACATTGCATGGCCCCCTCGGTCCCCTGACTTGTCCACATGTGACTTCTTTCTATGGGGGTACCTCAAGTCACGTGTCTACGAGGACAAGCCCCGTACATTAGATGCATTGAAGGAAGCGATCCGTCAACAAATCATCCAAATCAACAGAGACCTGCTGGGAAGAGTGGAGGCCAATTTTCGTAAACGCCTTCAACAATGCGTCGACGGCCAAGGACATCATATGCCAGATATAATTTTCGGTACATGATTATTATGACATGAAATGCTATGTTCTTACGAATGTTGTTCTACCAATATATTTTCTTTACAAAAATAAATATCATTTTCCTGATTATTCCAAAAACACTTGGTTCCCGTGCCCCACCCTGTACATGCTGTCATTACTGCCATAATAACTTTCTTAAATATTTACTTCTGGGAAGGTTAGGTTGAAGTACATACATTCCAATGTTTTGAAGGAATTTTAGCCTAAACTTCAACCTAACATCAATGTATTTGAATTTTGGTCACCTAAAGTAGAGTTACTTACTGGTGTTGAGATTTTTAGTTCTACTTAGGTATATATATTAGAACTTATTAGACCGTAGCCTGTAAGTAACTAGTTCAGGTAACCAAAACTAAAATACATTGATGTGGTGATACTTTAAACAGAAAACAAAATAAAAATAGAAAATTCATTAGTTATTGACAATAGCTACAAAATAATGCTGGTACTAACACTAAGAAAAATACAAAATCCCTCATCCTTTAATCTTTATAATATCAGTTAGGTTGTTAGATGTCTGCAGCAAGTCCAGCAACAAAATCAAAGTCATCATGATCATCCTCTTCTGTTGGCTCTGCTCAATAGAAGAGGATGACAGGGTAGTTTCCTTCCACCCGAAGTGACGGTACACTCTAACCAGTTTGGCTACACGTTCGTTGCTAAGCCTATTTCGGAGTTTTGTGTGTACCAGTCCAGCAGAACTAAACAGGCGCTCAACTCCTGCACTGGAAGGAGGGCATGCAGAAATAGCCATCGTGAGACGGCAGAACCTTTTCACTGGCTCGAGTGTAGAAATCTGCCCAATATATTGCCAATACTTGAGCGGTGCAAGCTTGCATAAAGATTTTTCAAAAGCCGTTTTTTGGGAACATGGTGTCATCTTCTGTTTCATAGGCTGCCAGCACCACAGCGAAGTCATCTTGTTCTGCGACAAAGCTACGTGCTGTGTGCTGCCGCTTCATATTCAAGCTGAGCCAGTTGCCATGAGTTGCTTCCGTTCCTCCCTCAGCTTGCTGTAGTTCAGCCTTTCTCCGGTGGTCAACAAGGTAGGCAAGAAGATGCTGAGGTGTTGCAACTTCATCAAAACGTTTCTTAATCTGCTCACGAACTTCAGCAATGATGGCCTGGTTGGCAATTAAACTCAGCCACAGTGCTACGCAGTCAGACAGGGTGTTGTGGTCATCCTAAAAAACAAAAGATATGCAAACAATAGTCATTAGTATCTAGTTAAGTATTATTTATAACAATAATATACTACAGTAAATTACCAAAACTAAACCGTTTATATTAACAATTATGTAATATGTATTTTTTGTCAAGTTCGGAATTCGAAAATATCTAGAAACTCTTTTACGTAGTTGCTTAACTCACTTGAAGTGCATTGAGTGCTTAAGAGATTGCATCCAGCTGAAGCAGCATATTTTTTGCTTCCAGTAATAGGAGGTGGTTATCAATATGCTTCCTGATGTTTGGTAAGATTTCATCACCATGCTCATCTCTGATTTCAACATATTTCTGTTGATTGGTCACAAATGTCTGCAGACATGCATGTTGGCTGGTCCATCTGGCAACATATTTAAATTTAAAATTAATATTATTTTATACAGGTTATAGCTATATTGCTTAACTACCTACCTACTACACAATACACATAATTATTAATGTAAAATATAAATTCTGTCATTTCATTGTTCACTTGAATCATTTTAAAGAGTAAATAGCTAGCAATCAAATTATTATTGCATATTATGATATAAATCATAATGATTAATATAGCTATCAGTTTTTAGTATTAAATGGGTCATCTGATACGTTTAAAAAATTAAACACCTGGTATTATTTGGAAGTTGTGGTAGCATCCCTCCCATCTCTTTCAACCAGGCTGCAGGCCGAAAATGGTCACGGAAGCATTTGTGAACATCTTTGATAGCAGCAATTATTGGAGCCGGGGTTGCTGTACTTTCAATCAAGTTTAAGTAATGTGCACTGCAACCATAGGCAATGAGATCAGGTCTCCAGTCAATCAGCAACTGTAAAAAAGATAGTAACGTATGAAACAATTAGCTCGCAAGTTAACAACAATGGACGGGTAAGAACTAATTAGATTTAGTATTAGTTAGTTACTGTTATCTGTAGTTTGTAGCTAATAGTAAGGTATTCAATCACTGAAGAATCAAGTGACAATACTAGATAAGTACTGTGTAGGTACAAACCTTGTAGAAGAACTGAGCCCAAGCACGTTGAATGCTTCTGAACTTCTCTTCAGATGTTCGTTGAACATACAAGCTGATGGCGTTACTGTTTTTTTGACTTGAAGTGCATTTTCTTTTTTTTTTCGGGTTGCCGCCATGACATTGTTCTTGAAAAGATGAGGTGCATTCCTTCTTTTTGAGAGTAGAGCTAATAGGCCAGTCCGTGACCTTATGGCTACATGATGTAATGTCAGCCTCCATGGATTTCGAGTGGCTAGAAATATTTGGACGATTCGGTGCATCTAATGATGGGTCAATTATTTCACTATCAGTAACAGTCTTTAGATGTTGACCATGCTCTTGAGAGACATCTTGGAGTGTCAGGTGTTGTATCTGGAGCTTCTTGGGTGTCATCATGAAGTGCTGCTGAAGTGGCACTGTTGGTAGTAATTATAGTTGAAGGAGAATCAATAGTTGTCAATCTGGCAGCAGGAATCTGTGATCCAGCAGTAGATTTTGAATTTGCCTCTGACTCTGAGACATTTATTTCCCCTCCTGTTCCTGTTGTACTGCCACCACTACCATCAGATTTAGATGTCACAGGTGATAGTTGTAGTTTTTTTAATTTAGAATATCGTTTTTGATGTTCTTTCACACGGTCACTTCGTTTCGACACAATTGTGAGGCACTTGATACATCGTACTTTTGTTTGAGAAATCTCCTTAAAACTAGCCCACACAGGATCTTTAGGTCGACCACCAAGAGGACAGTTTACACGCTTTAAGTTAGGTCTATTTGACATAGCTATTTTGTTGCTACCAGGTAACTATCACTGATCAGGAAAATACTACTCTCCGTAAAAATTACACTATCTGAGGAAATGGAAAATCTGAAAAATCTGAATTTTTTTGCAAAAGTGATCACATTTGTTGCAAAAGTTATCACAATTATGAAATTCTAGTGTCACGTGCAGTGTTTAAACTATGTTACTGTAAGTTTTACCAAGTTTGTTAGGGTTTTTCAGTGTTTTGGGGTTTTACCAGGGTTTTACCAGGGTTTTACCAGGGCTAAAATCAGCGCTTGAGTAAAATCTGGTAAAAGTACTTGGAGGTTTTACCCGACCAACCCTGGTGACTACAGTAAGTTGCTTGAGCCTATTTATGTGTGTGGTATGTGAATTTACCAGCCAAATCTATTAGGCCTATTCACCATAAAACAATTAAAGTGTGGTCTCTCTTTTAATGTCAATTTGAGTTTATGCCAATGCAGCACTTACTTAGTTCCAGCTTGGCATTCGTCTCAACTAAGAAAGAAAACTTCCAGCCACGCCTTGTTTCAACATAACACGCGCGCGCCCGTGTGTGTGTGTGTGTGTGTGTGTGTGTGTGTGTGTGTGTGTGTGTGTGTGAGTGTGAGAAGAGCACCAACATTTGAAAGAGACCCTCGTTGTAGGTCAAACTGTAAATAATAAAAATTATTTAACTAATTTGGGATGAATTATACAGAACAACTTCAAGAGCCTCGGAGTCCCCTGGGGAGGGACCATAAATGTCCCCACTTTTGGCTCTACCCCCTTGCCGATACTGGGAACGCAGACCCGGGCAGCGAGGCTGGATCTGCTACCGCTCATTCGAGATGTTCTGGACCTCTTCCTGATTCACTTTTCTTAAACTTCTGCAACATTCGTGGCCTTTTCTCAAATTTTCAATCTGTTAAACACAACCTCTCCTCTAAAGCTCATCTTCTTTTCCTCATTGAAACAAACACTTTATTTCAGACTCAACAGGTACAAACATTATACAAGAAGTTCATAGAAGATTAAGAGATAGTTGTCTGGAGCACTGACTAAGTAGGCCAGTAAATCACTGTGTGTGTATATATATAATGAACATACAATTGCCTACGCCACTGCTTCCAGATTTGAGATTTATAAAATATATCGGAGACCAGTCCACTAACCATGGCTTCTATTCAGGCCGGATTAAGACCTTTAGAGGCCCTAAGCACTTAAAAGATTTTGGTGCCCCATATATATGTAATTCAAAATATAAACAAAAATAAACCATAAAATAAAATTTTATTTTTTGAAATGAAACAAAACTTACAGTAAGATGGAAAATAATGTTTATTTTTGTATACTTCCACTTCATTTATATTTGAAAAGTTTTCTCCTACTTTTTTTAATTGCAAAGTCTTTGATCAGATCCTCAAAACTAATCTTACGTAACACATCTGCTTCTATACTTAGTAGAGATAAGGCATCCAGCCTGCCTTGTTGCATAGTTGTTCTGTTGGTATTTTTAATATACTTCAACTGAGAAAATGAACGCTCAGCTGAGCAATTTGTGACCATTAATGTTAAAAATATACGAAAGGCAATTTCTACATTTGGGAAGGCACACTCAATATTGTCTTCTACAATTATTTTATAAAGTTCAGCATGACTGAATCTTGTTTTTACATTTTTTTTTGCACTGAACTTATGGCACACATATGAGTGAAACTGCTGAAGCTCAGCAGAGAAATTAGTGTTCAAGTCCTCTGGGTAAGCATCAATCATCTTTTTACAACCCTGAGAATACCTTTCAATTTCAGTAGATGATGAAGTGGTGACATTATGTGGCACATCACTTAGAAAAGAAAATCTCTCTGCTATTTCTTTGTATATCTCTCCTCTTCTTCTCATCTCAGTTTCAAGTTTGTCAACAATTGTGTAAAAGGTGGTGATAAGAAATTTATCTCTGGCATTCAGATATACTTCTGGTGCATCTCCGTCATTGGGTACCTTCTTTCTGATACGTTTGCGAGTTTGAGCTGCCTTGTAATCAACATCTGGTAGCATTTCCTTTGTAGCTGCTTCATATCTTTCAAATTCATCTCGTGAAGTGCACAGTTGGTCAGCTAATGATCCATACAGATCTGCACATGTTTTTAAGTTCACATCCTTATTCTGTAGAACTTTGCTTACTCTATGAAAATTTTGCAAAATCTCATCCCAAAAATTCAACATAAAAACGAATTCTAGCTCTTGCATCTTATTTGCAATATTATTTGCTTCTCTTCTAGTGTCTCCCTTTTGTGACTGGTCTTCAGCTATACATTCTAACGCTTCTAAAATTTTAAGGAAAGATTTCAAAATTGCTGCTGTTGCCATAGCATGTGCCTCCCATCTGGTATCAGAGAGGGATTTTAAGACACTTTCATTTCCAATACAACCTTTAAGAATTTCCCACCTGCTGGTTGAGGCTAAAAAAAAGGTATAGAGCAACTGCACTGTAGAGAAGAAATTAACCGCCTCTTGACAGCAGTCAACAGCACTTCGGCCTACCAGATTTAGTGAATGGGCTGCACAGGGCACATATATAGCAAACTTGTTTGTTTCTAAAATTTTTTGCTGCATCCCCTTATAACGCCCAGACATGTTGGCAGCGTTGTCGTAAGATTGACCCCTACATTTTGAAAAGTTTAGCTTACAAACTTCACGTAAGTACTGCAACACCTGATTTGCCATTTCCTCACCAGTATGGCTTTTCATTTTCAGAAAGGTTAAAAAGCGTTCAATAGGCTGTCCATCTTTTAAGTACCTAAGTACAACACTTAACTGATCGATATGTGATAGATCTGGTGTTGAATCAACTGACAAACTAAAATAACCAGAAGATTTTACTTCGTCAACAATGAGTGCGTGGACCTTTTGAGCCATTAGTTGAATGAGTTCCTCACAGGTGGTTTTGGACAGGTAAGAAGGATTTCCTTTGCCAGAATTTCCATATTTCAAAATGTGACCTGCTAAAAATGGATCAAACCGGCTTATGAGCTCAAGCAGCCCTAAAAAATTCCCATTCTGCAATGATCCAAATCTTTCTTCTGTTCCTCGAAAAGACAAGCCACGTTCAGCTAACGTACAAATAACAGCTATGACACGCCTCAAGACATGTTCCCAGTAATCACACTCTTCCTGAATTTGTTTTTCCAACTGTTGTCCCAACCCCGCACCTTGTCTGCGAGTTAAGTATGTTAGCATAGAGTCTCGGTGAGTAGTGCTTTTTTCATGATGATCAATTACAATAGTATTTCGCCAGTCACTGAACCCTTCTCTTATAACAAAATGTGAGACATTTTTAGGAGCAAACAGTTTACAAACATAACAGTAAACTGATCCTGTTGATGGTGAATACAATAACCACTCTCTCTTGTATTTCTCACCATTGGCTTTTGTCCCAACGAAAAGTTTTTGTGAACAGTATCTTGCTGGTTTGCCACTACTGAAATGCCGGTAAGACTTGTCAAATGGCCCATTGTGGTGTTGACAGTCACTGGGTCCACAAGCAATCCAATAAGCCACATCATCAGCAGAGAAATCAAGCCACAACCCTGGATCTTTTGCTATATTTACTTCATCTTCTGCAGACTGATTCATTTCACCACCATCACCATGGTCCACTAAACTTTCATTTTCAGCAATTATTTCAACCCCAGAATGTCTTGTAAAGCAACTTGAATCAACATTTGCAGTAGAGGTATCAAGAGAATTTACAGGCAAAGTGAGATCAGTAGTGAGACATGTGGTAGATGAACCTGCTTGTGACACCTCGGTGATTCCAACGTCATCATATTTTGATTTTGAAGTGATCAAAGTGGTATTTGTGTCCACTTCTGATGACGGAGATTGGTTTTGATTCAGAATCGGTATATCATGTTGACGTTGTGGTCGTGGAACTTGTGTGAAGAAATCAGTCAGCTTTGCAGTCTTGGACTCTAAATCCAAAGTCTTCTCTTGTTTCTCTTTTGATAGTTTTCGCTTTTGTGCACCACTTAACTGAACACGTTTCATCTTGGTTCTTGGGGTCTGTAAAATACAGAAATAAAAAGAATATTTTATTTGTATATTATGTGGCAATCAACACAGTTACACATATCACAATCTTGGCTTTGTTCTTTTATTCTCAGAAAGACAAAATGGGAACCGTACACAACCAAAGTGGCAATTTAAATATAAGTGGCAATTAAATATAACTCAACCGAAATATCAACTCGAAATGTTGAATACAAATCAAATCGAAAGAAGGAACCAAAAGAAGGAACCGAAACCTATAAAATAAAAATACTTAACATTAGAATTAATAATACGCAATCTATAAAAATATCAATATTAACATTTCACTATTAACGAGCCACATTTTATATTTACATTTATTTATTTATTTAAAACACAATATTTAATTATAGGAAATATGAACATTTGCTTAGGGCCTAAATTGTCCTAACTACGTTTGATGTTATATATACATTACAAATTATTCACTCTGGTTATTACAATCTAAATTCTTTTATACTGTTATGACAATAGATAAATAAATTATAAAATAAAGATACGTGTATGATAAAATATTGTTATATATACAAATAAAGTACACTTCATAGACTTACCCTAGAGAAGAAGAGAGAGCAACAGATAAACTTCTTCAACGCTAATTAACTTAGGTCAGTATATCTTATTATTATAATGGCCGTGATAAACATCACTTGATACAACAGCAATATAGAGAGTTTATAGTTTCTTTTATTTTAATATTAATTTATATTACAATTCTATAAACCTAAATCTTTCTGTAAAACAATACCAAATGATTATGTAAAATATATATTTAATATTATATGCACAAATCACACGTTCAGAATAACTTCCTATAGCACACGAAAATATTTAATCTATATGTATTTTTAATATGGCGCTCAAAGATTTGATATAAACAAAATAATAACGCAAAGCGTAAAGTGTGTGATTACAACGAAATATATTTATTCTCTCAAAAGGGTTGTTGTTCACTACAAATTCAAACAATGAAAAAAAATAAATACTATATATGAATATATATAATTCAGTTTTCAACAGCTTATAGGCTATAAGCCGCGATTATAATAGTATAATAAATCCATGGTAAATCCGACAATGGAAAATTTCTGTGGTGCCCCCCTTCCCTTGATGCCCTAAGCACGGGCTTATTTTGCTTAATGGTTAATCCGGCCCTGCTTCTATTATCTTATTGACTGACTTACCAAGGCTAGTAATAAATCTAAATACAAAATTGCGAATGACACTGGCACAGTTAGGTACATTATTAACTACAAACAGCATACTGACACTAGAAGGAGCACCATTTACAAATCTTGGAGTCCTTAATAAACTCCTAAAAATATTATTATATGCCACATATAATTTCCTCAAATTATACATTCTTAGTTCCACCACAAATGAGCTGTATACATTGGAGTACAAAAAGTTTTGAACAAAATCAGCTTAACATCTAATGAACACATGAAATTTTCTAACCAAAGTATTTCCCCTAGCATATTGCTTGTAAAGACTATGATTTAATTGCGATAAATGAATCGTGGCTTAGCACTGAAACACGTGACTTTGTAGGGGAGTATCAAATTAGAGGTTATAGACTTTTTGTTAAAAACAGAATAGGTAGGCGAGGAGGCGATGTTATGTTGTATATCAAAGATAATATTGCGAACGTTATAGAAGTAAAGCACACAATTCCAGAACCAATAGATTCGACTATAGCAGAACTTAAATTGAACAATTTCAAACTTCTTGTTGCGGTTATACAGGGTGGGCGGAAAGTAGCTCCCTATTTTGGATTGGTAAAAAAATACGTATATTATCCATTTATTTCAGAAGAAATAATATAAAAAAGTAGGCATACATGGTAGGTTTTCTCTAAAATTCAATGTGGGCTCCAACTCTTTCCACCAGCTTCTGGAGCCGCCCAGGAATGGCGTCCACTGACTTTAGCAGGAACTCCGGCGGGATGGAGGACATGACTTCCCGAATTCGGTCCTCCAGTTCTTCCAATGTCCTCGGTTTGGTGCGGTAGACTTCTTCCTTTACCCACCCCCAAAGAAAGAAGTCGCACGGTCTGATATTTATAAAAGATGGCGCCCCTCCGCACTTCGCTCTTGTTGTCCGTGAGTGGCTGGATGCCCACTTCCCTGGGCGTTGGATGGGTCGTCGTGATCCACATCAATGGCCAGCCAGGAGCCCCGACTTGACACCGTGCGACTTCTTTCTTTGGGGGTGGGTAAAGGAAGAAGTCTACCGCACCAAACCGAGGACATTGGAAGAACTGGAGGACCGAATTCGGGAAGTCATGTCCTCCATCCCGCCGGAGTTCCTGCTAAAGTCAGTGGACGCCATTCCTGGGCGGCTCCAGAAGCTGGTGGAAAGAGTTGGAGCCCACATTGAATTTTAGAGAAAACCTACCATGTATGCCTACCTTTTCATATTATTTCTTCTGAAATAAATGGATAATATACGTATTTTTTTACCAATCCAAAATAGGGAGCTACTTTCCGCCCACCCTGTATATAGGCCCCCTAATCAAACAGCTGATACGGACGAAGCGTTATATGGTGAACTAAAGAGAATAATAGGTAGTGAGCAGGCTTTAGTTATGGGTGACTTTAATTGCGCCAACGTGAATTACGATACAATGCAGGGAGACGCGGAAGGTAATCGTTTAGTTAATTTTCTCAAGGATAGCTTTCTTATTCAAAAGGTTGGGGAACCTATGAGGTTGACAGTATTTTAGATTTAGTAATAACTACGGATGATGGGCTAATTTCTGATCTTCAAGTAATAGAACCGTTAAGCAATAGCGATCACAATATGGTAGAGTTTGTCCTCTCAATAAGTCACTCGAAGCCAGCTAACTCGACTAAAATTCCCAACTTCCAGCACGCTGACTTTTGTAAATTTCGAAATAAATTGTCATACGTCAATTGTGAAAACGTAATGGGGAACTCCAACGCAAAATTAATGTGGGAATCGTTTGAAACAGTATTTAGGACTATAAATGAGGAATGTGTACCGTACAAAATTAAGCGTGCAAAAGTAAATAACAAGCCCTTGTGGTTTACTTCTAGAGTAGGAGACATTATAAAGAGTAGAGATAGGGCTTATAGGCTACATAAGTGCGATAAAGACAATTTGTGATTACGAAACAACTACATATCTCTAAGGCGTGAAGCGAAAAGTGTAATAAAAAAAGTCCAAGCGCGAATTTGAAATCTCCATAGCTCGTGACGGTAAAGAAAACCCCAAGCGATTCTTTCAATACGTCAACAATAGAAATCCAGCAAAAAGTGTCTTGGGGCCGTTGAAAAATGTTAACGGAGATCTAGTTTCTGAAAACAAGGAAATGGCTACCTTGCTAAACGAATTCTTTACGTCAGTTTTTACTATAGAAGATGTAACGAATATTCCTACGGTCATAGACATAATACCTTTTGATAATGATAATATTTTGGATAATATTGTGGTTAGTGAAGGGGAGGTAACGCGCTATATTGATAAAATGAAAACGCTTAAATCACCGGGGCCGGATTCCATATATCCCATACACTAAAAGAATTAAAAGATAGCATTGTTGTGCCGCTAACAAAGATTTTTAATGTGTCTATTTCTGAGGGGTGCGTACCAGATAATTTCAAGTTAGCAAACGTAACGCCTATCTTTAAGAAAGGCGATAAAGGTGCGGCGGGAAATTATAGGCCAATCAGTTTAACGTCTGTTGTAGGTAAGCTACTGGAATCAATAATTAGGAATCGTATAGTCGAACACTTAGAATTGCATAACTTAGTTAGAAATACGCAGCACAGTTTTAGGCGAAACAAATCTTGCTTAACTAATCTTTTAGAATTTTTTCAAAGCGTGGTTGACGGTTACAGATCTACAGAAGCTAATGCTAACAAAGACCCTAAGATCCACTCTAAGGTCAGCCCGAGAGAAAGGAAAGAGTAGGGGGTTAAGAGAAGAGAATAAGGGGTTAAGTAAGTAGCAACACCAATCACTCGTGGGTTAACATTCATTCAGAAAAAGAGAAAAAAGACTCGCCATCATCATCCGCCGGCCACTGCCGACAAGTCAGAAAAATAGTCGGAGAAAATAGGAGAGGGGTGAAAGATGAAAAGAAGTAAAATAAGAACGCTTACAAACCATGCAAACACAGTCTTAACTCACAGTCATACTATGCAAACTACAGACATGCAAGTAAAGATAGTTACAGACATGCAAGTAAGGAGAGGATAAGAAAAAAAAAGTAGGTAAAGTTAAACAAAAAGTGGGTTAGTTTACTGTACGAGCTACATCTACGTTCGTGTTAGTCTAATTTTATTTTTTTAAGTTTATTGCTGGCATCACACGCTGGCATTAATCGTCAACCTATCTAAACTGTTCTTAAACATATTAACGCTGGTAGAGTGAACGACTGACGCGGGAAGATTATTCCATTTATCAATTACTTTAAACGTAAAGAAGTTTTTAGCGATATTAGTAATGAAACGTCTGCCACGCAACTTAAATCCGTTATTACGAGTATTGCTATTATCGAAAGTGAACAGTTTGTCAAAATTTACGTTATCAATGTTATTAACGATTTTGCAAACTTCAATAAGCTCCCCCCTTAATCTCCTAGTTTCGAGTGAATGCAAGTCTAACACTTTAATCCTATCTTCATAAGGCTTGTTGCGCAATGACGGAATCAGTTTCGTGGCACGACGCTGAACCCTTTCTAACCTATCAATATCCTCGCGCAAATATGGGCACCAAAACTGAACAGCATATTCTAAATGAGGCCTGACTAGGGACTTGTAAAGGGGCAATATAATATCCTTCGATTTAAATTCGAAATTACGCGCTATGAAGCCTAACATCCTATTAGCTTTTGCGCAAGACTCCAGACACTGGTTCCTAACTTTTAAATCCTTAGATACGCGTACGCCTAAATCTACTTCCTCGTCAACGCTCGCTAACTCTCTACCATCCATCGTGTACGTGTAATTATTGTTACGAGAACCTATATGCAAAACTTTACATTTGTCTACGTTAAATTGCATCTGCCACTTATCCGTCCACTCCATAATCCTATTTACATCGTCTTGGAGCCTATTTCTATCGTCCTCGTTAACAACTTTACCGCCTATTTTAGTATCGTCCGCGAATTTTGACACGTTACTAGTCAATCCTACATCTATGTCGTTAATGTAAATTACGAATAGCAATGGGCCTAACACTGAACCCTGTGGGACACCGCTACCTACATCCAACCACCCCGATTCACTACCATTAACAACGACCCTCTTTCTCCTAGCACGAAGCCATTCCTCTAACCAGTTAGCTACCTGACCGCGTATACCGTGCGCTTTAACCTTCGCAATTAATCTTCTATGCGGAACTGTATCGAACGCCTTTTTAAAATCTAAATAAATAACGTCAGCCGCTCTATGCCTATCGTATTCGCGCACTATTTCGTTATAAAATTCTAACAAATTAGTTAAACAAGACCTATGGCGTCGAAACCCATGCTGACTACTATTAATCAAATCTCGACTTTCTAAGTGATCGATGATACGATCCCTAACTACAGATTCCAAAAGTTTACTGACAATTGACGTTAAGCTAATGGGCCTATAATTGCTAGCTACTGTGCGGTCGCCTTTTTTAAAAATAGGCGTGACGTTAGCTAATTTGAAGTCTTCAGGAATAATCCCCGTTTCGAGTGACTGATTAAAAATCTTCGTTAAGGGGCCTACGATAACATCTTTCAAATCTTTCAAATGTCTGGGATAAAAAGCGTCAGGGTCTGGAGCCTTGCTAACTTTTAGCCTATTGATATAATGCGCAATCTCACCCTCATAAACAGTTATTTCATCCAAAATAGTCTCGCTACTAAATGGAACGATATCGTCCACGTCGGAGACATTATTTACGTCTTCTACGGTAAAAACGGTCGCAAAAAAGTTATTGAAAATACCCGCCATCGCCTGAGCGTCAGAAGCCAAAGCGCCGTTAACATCCATTAGAGCAGTTCTTCTCAAACGTTTTTCACTTGCGACCCCTTTGGATCAGACAAATTTTTTCGCGACCCTTCACTCAATGTCATAAAAGCAATAGGTACTAACACTCTATATTTATGAAAGAAATAATATTTTCAAATGTTTCTGCGACCCCCAATAATATTTACGCGACCCCTAGTTTGAGAAGCGTGGCACTAGAGGGCCTATGTTATCTTTTATCGGCTTACGATTATTGACGTATTCAAAAAACTTTTTTGGATTATGTTTACTATCCGCAGCTATAAGTATCTCTAAATTACACTTAGCATTCCTAACTGATCTTTTAACCTGACGTCTAAGCTCGATATATCTATTAAAGTTAGCTGCCGTGCCACTGCGCTTATTAAGTCTATACGCTCTGTTACGCTCGTTTATGAACTCGCCTATTTCCCTAGTCCACCATTTGGGCCTACCATGATTTCTAGCGCGCTTGGGCCTACGAGGAATAAACTCCCTTTCAATATTCATAAAACTTTCTTTAAACGCCTTCCAATGCAAATTGGTGTCATTACCCATAAATAAGTTATCCCAGTCCACCACTATCATCCTATCCGCAAAACTATCAAAATTAGCCCTACGAAAATCAGGGACTTCTATTACGTTACTATCCTTAGTGTTTTCTATCAATAGCTTAAACCTAAAAATTTGATGATCACTACATCCTAAACTCTCGCCTACTTCTAAACCTTCGACTATATTTTCGCCGTTCGTCATCACCAAATCTAAAATATTGTCACCGCGCGTTGGTTCGGTAACCATCTGTCGTAAAAAATTATCGTCCATGAACGCAATCAATCTCAAACCCTCCTCATTACCAGTAAAAGTCTCGTAATTAACATTAGGACAGTTAAAGTCTCCCGACAATTATACTATTCCGATTGTCAATAAAGTTACCAAGAAGCGAGTAAAATCTAGTATCGGTATCGAGGGGTTGAACGGGAGGTCTATAAACAACCACAAAATTAAAACTAATACTACGCGCCCTAACTTCAACGCATATCGCATATCGCAGATTTTCAAAAAGCGTTTGACACCGTACCGCACAAAAGACTCATTGAGAAAACTAAGGCTCATGGAATCAGGGGTGTAGTAATAAATTGGATAGAAGAGTGGTTGCGAGATAGGAAACAGAGGGTGGTCGTTGATGGAGCGGAGTCGTGTTGGACTAATGTAGCGAGTGGCGTTCCTCAGGGTTCTGTATTGGGCCCCTTGCTTTTTCTTATATATATTAACGATTTAGATGTCGGCCTAGTCAGTACAGTTTCAAAGTTTGCGGATGACACGAAGCTGGGTGGTAGGGCGATTAATGACGAAGATAGAGGTAAAATCCAGAATGATCTGAATAAAATCGTTGATTGGTCAGTCACATGGCAAATGAGATTTAACGTTGATAAGTGCAAAATTTTACATATAGTTCGCGTAACGGTAATTTTGCCTATAGTATGTCAGGGAAAGAGTTGATAAGCGTAGAGCAGGAAAAAGATTTAGGAGTTATAGTCACTGGTGATTTAAAAGTAGCGAAACAAAGTACAGCAGTGGTCAATAAGGCGAACAAAGTGTTAGGTTTTATAGCTCAGAATTTTGAGTACAAATCGCGCGATATTATAGTTCCTCTTTATAAATCATTAGTTACACCCCATTTGGAGTACGATGTCCAATTTTGGAATCCGCATATGCACAAAGATATAGACAAAATCAAAAGAGTTCAAAGACGAGCAACTAAGATGATTCCGTCGCTTAGGTCAAAGTCGTACGAGGATAGGCTTAAAGAGTTAAAATTGACAACACTCGAGACTCGGAGGCTAAGGGGTGATCTAATCCAGGTTTTCAAAATTATGAATGGGTTCGATAACGTAGATAGAGATAGCTTTTTCGAAATATCTCAATATAATATAACTAGAAATAACGGGTAGAAGGTTCGAGACAGCAGTTGCGAAAAACGTTTTTACGCATAGAATAGTAAATAGCTGGAATAGTTTGCCGGTAGAAGTAATTAGTAGCACGTCTATAAACATGTTTAAAAATTGATTAGACGCATATGTTGATAGATTGGGTATAGTTTAAGGTAGTAAAATTAAGGGTTGGATAAGATAGATTTTGATTCTCTTTTCATTAAAGATCACAATAACCAGACTAGAGGTCATAGTATGAAATTATTTAAACCAAGATGTAGAACAAGTTTAAGAAAACATAGTTTTACAAATGTTGTGGGATATAGGGAGGCAGCATCTTGGGTTAGGGGATACTCTCTGTCCTACACACCCCATTTAAAGAGATTCCTCTGCCGAGCGGTGCCCCCCATAGTACTGTGAAGTATTGAAAAACCTCATGATTTTCACTTGCCCAACAAACACCTTTAAATGGGAGACCCAAAATGGGTGCACACACATTTCTACATTACTGGACAGTCTTTACAGCCACACCTACACTTTTCCACCTAAGTATATATATTGTAATGTATATGGTTGTAAATCGTGACTTGGTCCGCAATTGATGTGGACCGTGACTTATTTTTGGTTGGCAAGGTACTGGTATTGATGGATACCGTAATGAAATTGACTGGATTCTTTGGATCTGATATATTTGCATGTCGGTTATAAATAGATATAGAGTGTAACATATTTGTGGATAGTAGTCTATTATGACTTGATCCTCTGGATCCAGAGATTCTATCTTTAGTTTTAAATTGATAACACCGGTCTGTATGAAAATCGATTTCTTTATTTTGAGTTGTGATTCTGAAGCAGTTCGCTGCGCTGAATTAAAAAATGCTACCAGTTTTTTTCTATCACTCACAGTTTTAAAGTTATTAGCAAAACAATTTTGGGGCGTTTTGTAATTTTTTACCTTTTTTATCTTTAATTAATTTCGTTTTTTCATATTTTTCAGATAGATAATTCTAACATTAGGTCTTTAAAATTTTAATAATGGCTTCTAGAGGATGTACCCATAGTCCAGACATATTTTGTTATATTTGTGGTCGGTTTGTTGTTGTAAAACAAAGGACAAATGTAACGACCTTCATTAAGAGAGCTTATCATGTTTATTTTGGAATTAAATTAGGAGATCAAGACAAAAGTTGGGCTCCACACACGGTTTGTCTTACGTGTGTTGCGGCACTAAGGAATTGGAGCAAAGGTAAAAAGAAAAGTTTGCCATTTGGGATCCCTATGGTATGGCGCGAGCCTAGAAACCATACCGACGACTGCTACTTCTGTTCTTGCAATGTTAAAGGTTATAATGCAAAGAATAAAGAGAGCCTTCAATACCCAAGTCTTCCATCTGCAATAAGGCCGGTACCGCATGGTCCAGAAGTTCCTATTCCCCGCCCACCCGAGAGTCTGGATCAATACAATTCAGATTCTGATTCAGCTCTAAATCCAGACAATAATGATGTTTATGAACAGCCAACAGCTGACCGAGATCCTAAACCATTAACCCAAGCCGAACTAAATGACTTAGTCAGGGATTTGAATCTGCCTAAGGACTCTGCAGAACTTTTGGGGTCTAGATTGCAGGATAACAATTTATTGGCATCCGACACATACTTCGTTTGGTCCAGAAATCGTGAGAAAGACTTCGTGCCTTTTTTCGAAGAAGATGGTCCCTTGGTATTTTGCAAGGAAGATCATGTCAAGAATAGCGAACCCAACACCTGCAGGGTTCGCTATTCTTGACAAGGGAATTTTTGGGTTCGCTATTCTTGACATGGTAAAATTGGGTTCGCTATTCTTGACATGGGAAGTCCTCAAGGACGTTTTCATAACTTCAGACGGTAGGTTTATGTTTCCCAATTTTAAGTAATTAGTTAAGGACGTATTAAATGCTTTTATATTAGTCTTTTTTTATTTAACCAAACTAGCACGACTTAACCTAACCAATCGTCAATGCCGTACAGTATAAAGAATCCTCTTCTCTTAATATATAAAAATAAATAAATAAAAAAAATTTATTGTTTTTTATTTATTTTTTTAGGTTAATTGTACGCCCTTGACGATTGGTTAGGTTAAGTCGTGATAGTCTGGTTAATTTTTGCTATTCTTGACATGGGAACTTTTGGGTTCGCTATTCTTGACAAGGGAATTTTTGGGTTCGCTATTCTTGACATGGTAAAATTGGGTTCGCTATTCTTGACATGATCCTGCAAGGATATCACAGGATTAGTGTGCAAACTAGGCATCGAATACCAAACCAGTGACTGGAGGTTGTTTATAGATTCCTCTAAAACCAGTCTAAAAGGAGTGTTACTGCACAACGGTAACAAATATGCATCAATCCCAGTGGCCCATTCTACTCATTTAAAAGAGACCTATGATAACATGAAACTGCTTCTGGAAAAAATTCAGTATCAAAATCACAGATGGATATTGTGTGGGGATCTCAAAGTCCTTTGCATGTTACTTGGGCAGCAATCAGATACACTAAGATGCCATGTTTCATCTGCGAATGGGATAGTCGAGCACGTGACCAGCACCGGAAGAGGAAAACTTGGCCTCCTAGAGAGAATCTTACCCCAGGATCAAAGAACATTTTACATGAACATCTAGTTGAACCAAATAAAATCCTCCTACCACCCTTACACATTAAGTTAGGCTTGATGAAGCAGTATGTCAAAGCATTGAATAGAGAAGGTGAGTGTTTCAAGTACATTTGTTCAAAATATCAAAAGATTAGCTACGAGAAAATAAAGGAAGGTGTTTTTATAGGTCCTCAGATTAGAAAGTTATTGACAGACGATCATTTCCTGAACACAATGACCAATAAAGAAAAAGAAGCATGGCTTGGTTTCAAAGATGTTGTTGAAAACTTCTTGGGAAACTACAAAAGCCAAAATTATGAAAGACTGGTGGAAAATATGCTTAAAAAGTTTTGCGCCTTAGGCTGCAACATGAGCCTGAAAGTTCACTTCTTATTTTCGCATCTTGACCGTTTTCCCGAAAATCTCGGAGATGTCAGTGAGGAGCAAGGGGAACGATTTCACCAGGACATCAAAACCATGGAAAGAAGATATCAAGGAAGATGGCATACAAATATGATGGCGGATTACTGCTGGTGTCTGCAACGAGATCAGCCTAACGCACAGCATAAGAAAACATCAAAGAAGCACCGGTTTAGTCGTCATTAGTCAGATCTACCTTCGTAGTCTTAAGTCTTTGGAATAAGTCCTGAAATGTTTGCAAGTAAAGAAGGTAAATATATTTTGTTTCTTTCAGTTATTTTTGTATTCTTTCATAAACAAGCAATATGCTTGTCCAAGAGCTAGGAGCTATTTAATTCTGCTTTAATTAGGTTTTACTCTATCACCTAAAGATTTCGTGCTACAAGGGGTGTTGTAATACCTCATCTGTCCCCAAATGTTAACCACCCATTGATAGGAGGGGAGAGAGTATTTTGCTGGGAACGGGACTGGTTGTTATATATATTTACCCTACATTATTATGTAAGCGTTAGTGTAGTCTATAACAACAAAATTTATGGTTTAGCATGTGCATTCCAATGTTGGTTTCGATAAGATGGTTCACATTTGGGGATAAATGGGGGATTTATGACACACCCTGTAGTAAGAAAACCATACGTGATAGGGGAAAACTAACTATAGTTTTGAGATCAGCGCACTCAAATTATATAGAATCACCAACTAGTTTGTAAAAATCGATCGACAAGTTTTCAAATGTGTACTGGTGTAATTAATTAGTTTTAAATTGATAATTATTTAGTTTTGTAAAAATTGGTTGTTGCCAATGTACAGGCAGTTTTTACATAGTGGAGCCACCTCAATGGGCCGAAGTGGCCCCTAGTGTGCCCACTATAAAAATTTCTTATGTTCTTGTGGTTCGGAACCCACGTAAAATTGTAGGTCCCCTCTGCCACCACGGAGGACATGCGCAATACACAATTACGAACACAGTTAGGTAGACCAGCCATGAGTGGTTCCTAGGGTCTTTGTTGGTCTGAAACATTATAACATTACATTTTAACATATACTTGTCTACATTGCCTTAGTCTTTCAGATGACTGTGATATTCTGTCCGCTAGTATGTGGCCAAAATACTTAGTCTGGGTTACTTCTGACAGCACCATACCATTCAAATGAAATTCAGGAAATTTTATATACTTGTAGGCCTTGGTCATCATAATCATAACATGATTTTTATAAGGATTATATTTTATGTAGTTATCCTTCCCATACTTTTCACACACAATCATTGTACCAATATAGCAGCCTATTTTACAGGTGTTCAGCACAACAGATAGATTATCCACATAAACATTGAATAAGTAGGGGGATAGTATCCCTCCCTGCCTGATACCGTTGGTCACAGAGAATGGCTCTGAATTAACCCCAGGTGTCTGGGACGATTGACACCAACCCCTTTTCTGTACCCTCTTACTTTCTCTATACTTAATTTTACTCCAAAGGTGGATGTTGCGTATATGTACGCAATGACTTAACTTGTTCTCATATTGCCGAACTCGAATCTTTCGAATTCTATACCTTCTGGCTAGGGCTTACATGCCAATCTCAAACTAAATACATCTGCGCTGTTTACCTTTCTCCTAATTCTACTGACTATCCAAAATTCTTTGACTACTTCACTTCCAAGTGGAACACATTCTTTTCCACTCTCCCTTTGCTGAAATCTCCATTTTAGGAGATTTCAATGTTCACCACCACCCTTGGCTTTCCTCCCATTTCACTAACATCCCCGGTGAACTAACTTTCAATTTTCTATCCTAAACGACCTACAGCAGATTGTACAGCACCCTACTCGTATCCCCGATCGACTTGGAGATAGGCCCAACATTTTGGATTTATTTCACCTCTATCCTTCTTACTCTGTCAAACATTTTTCTCCGTTGGGCTCCTCCGATCACAATCTTATATCTGTTTCCTGTCCTATCACTCCAATCCGGCCTTTGGATCGTCCCAAGAGGAGGCGCCTTTGGCACTTCGGTGCCGCTGATTGGGAGGCCCTTAGGCAGTACTACTGTGATTTCCCATGGAATGATTACTGCTTCCGTGGCCAAGACCCTTTGGGGTGTGCTGAGCGTATCACAGAGGTGATTCTCTCGGGTATGGAGGCGTACATTCCATATTGTATTCCTACTACTAATGCAACAAAACCTTGGTTTAACTTTACTTGTTCTAATGCTGTCCGCAACAGAGAGGAGGCTTTCAGAAAGTACCGTCGCCATCCAACTCTTGACTCTCACTCAGCTTATATTTCTACCCGGAATCGTGCAACATCTGTTCTTCGACTCGCCAAAAATTCCTTCATCCGACAAAAATGTGAAAACCTATCCAATTCTAATTCTTCTCGCTCTTTCTAGCATCCAGCTAAGAACCTCTTCAACAACTTTACTTCCTCTTATTTCCCTCCTCTTTCCATTCCGACGGCACCACAGTTGCTGTCTCTTCTGACAAAGCTGAACTCTTTGCTCAAACGTTTGCTTACAATTCAACTATGGACGATTCCGGTGCTGTTCCTCTATCTCCTCCCGCCTCTGACTTTATTATGTCTGAAATTAGAATCTCTTCTAAAGATGTTTTTTCTGCCCTATCTGGGCTCAACTCTAGGAAGTTGCTCTTCTGAACTCTCTAACTGCATGCCTCCTCCTTTAAGGAGAGCACGCAGCACCAGACTTTCTACACTTTCTCATTCTTTTTCTGTCCAACTCTCTAACGCAAGGGTTAATCGGTATCTTCAATCTTTCATCTACTCAACAGGTCAACTCTGGAACAATCTTTCTCAATCCATCTTTCCCCCTGTCTATGACCTCCCATCTTTCAAACACAGAGTGTCTAGGCATCTCGAAAACCCCGGACCTTGATTTTGGCTCTCTTCTTCTTCTATGGGAAGGGCGTTTTTTGCGGGCATTTGCCCTTGGCCCCTCCTTCCTGCATAAAACAAAACAAATAATACTACATAAATGAAGCCAGTCATCATATCCTTTTAGAATAATAACGGTTCTTCCACTTATAGATTTTCTAACAGTTAATACTGCCTGGATGGTCTTTAAAATTAGTTTACACTTACCAAAATATGCTTTTTAAAAAGCAATGAACATCTTCTACACTATTTTTAGTCAGTCTTGTCTGTCTGTCCGTCTGTAGATACCATGTATTCACTATTAAGCGATTGTGAACATAGAAATAAATGCGCTTTGTTTTGTTTCAACTTTTTACTCTTATCTAACCTGTTAAGAGTTTCATTGTTGCGTTCTTTTCTATAGTTTTATTGACCGGATAATTGACCCCCAATTGCTGAGGGTTCAATTATTCGGTCAAGAAAACTATAGAAAAGAACGCAGCAATGAAAATCTTAAGCTTCGCATCCGAACCCATTGTATCATGATTTGTGAAGCTTAAGAGATAAGCTTATTGACCGAATAATTGACCGAATATTTGACTGAATAATTAACCGTATTGACCGAATATTGACTCCCCAGTAATTGGGGGACCGCAGGCCCCAGCAGCCCAGGTCTAGCTAAATGGACCCGTAGGGCCCACTTTAGCTTGTACTTATAATTTTAACAAAGTTAAAAAAATTATTATAGCTTTTCTGAAAATATCCCTGTTCCTGCTAAATTTCTTGGAACATTCGGAATACGTAGAACATATTTGTGACGTCATAAACAATTGTCCTTCTGTGCCCCTGTTACGGTTCTACCAAACCTTTACCATTATCGGGTCTGTCCAAGTTCGCGTTAAAATTGGGTGGCCATTATGCAAACATTGAAAAAAGGATGCATTTATGAACATTTTTAATTCGGTGTAAATGCTTTTTTAAAATAAATTTACTACAATATCTCCGCAATTTTATAACGAAATGATACGAAACAGAAAAGAAAAAAGTAAACAGTATTAAAAATAAAGCGCGAAATGTGATAGTGAAACCTGGAGTAATTAATAGACGATGGTCAGATTATTTTAAAGATCTATTGAATGGAGATTCAGAAGAAGTGGAGGAAGTGGATGGAATATACCAGGAATTAGCGGAACAGGTAATTATTACCAGAGAAGAAATGGAAGAGGCTGTTAATAAAATGAAGAATGGAAAGTCAACGGGAGTGGATGAGTTTCCGATTGAACTTATAAAGGAGGGAGGCGAAGCCATGAAAGAAAAAATTCGAAACCTGTTGAATAAATATTGGAGAGAAGGTCAAGTCCCCGGTGATTGGGGAAAAACAATCATCGTTCCAATATATAAAGGAAAGGGTGACTCGGGTAGATGTGAGAATTATAGGGGAATATCGCTTATTACATATAACAAAACTTTACGAAAGAATAATAGAAACAAGAGCAAGGCAAATAATTGAAGCAAGGTTGGGAGAGGAACAGCATGGTTATCGAAAAGATAGAAGTACGGTAGATCTTATTTCTGGCCTCAGTTCTGTTATAGAAAAGGCATGGGAATTTAATACTGACATCTATGTAAATTCATAGATCTTAAAAAAGCATTCGATATAGTGCCCAGAGGAAGAATGTGGAGCGGTTTGGAGGAGATTTATGGGGTAAGGGGGACACTTCTTAGGGCTTTGAAAAGTTTGTATCAAGTTAGCGAATGCAAAGTAAGGACTGGACACAAAATGATGGGAGAGAATGGAGGAGGGGAGAACTGCGAGGAGGTGCTGGGAGTGGAGACCAGGAAATGGCAGAAGACCGCGGGGGAGACCGAGAAGGAGATGGAGAGACGAAGTGGAAGAGAGCTTGCGAAGATACGACTTGCCCAACGTGCAAGAGCTCGGGGAAACGGGAGTGCTGCTGGACAGGGCGGAGTGGCGAAGGAGGCTGGCTCCACTGACAGGCTAACTAGCCTACCTGGGAGCTGAAGTATGAAGTATGATACGAAACAATATTTTAACTTGCATTCATCTGATCAAATCTAATTTTGTCTTCGTTTTCATACGTTTTTCAATCATAAAAAAGAGGAATTGTCCAATTTAATACCAGACGTCTAGCCACCCTAATTATAACACTCAGAAATTTTCAAACGAGAGATTTTGCAGGAAATTTTCAGCCAATGAGAGCTTAACATTTATTTAAACGTAAAAGTTACTTTTAGACTTCAAATGCAGCTTCACAAAGTTGGTCTTACTGGCTTTGTATGTGAAGCTAAAAAATTTTATGTATGTTATTTTGTAAATTTAGCGACCGGTTGTTTTTTTTTCGACTTAACAAACGTGTATGAAATTTCTGTAAGCGTTGTCTGACTAGATACAAATAGGTCCATTTTCTTATTGTATCAGTTTCTCGAAGACACTAGCACCGGACCTCCGGGCTTAGGTTTTTGGCTCTACCTTCGATCATAAAATATTTACAAATTAACTTCAGCTTCATATGCACCTTTCAGAAAATATTTAAAAAAAAATAATTATGGAAAATATGAAGTGCCTCATACTCAGGGGCGGATTAACTGTACTTGGGGTCTGAGGCTAACTTTATTTTGGGGGCTCTTTTCTATAGATTTTTATTAACAATACATGTACAGTACATAGTACATTTACACGAATTATATGTACGGTGCTTAGGCTAACTGAGAAACAAACTTAAAAGAACCTTAACACAGTGTATTTTGCAGTTTCCTAAAACCAAACCGTATTAAACAAATTTTACTTTAGGGCCTATAAAACATAAAATAAAACAGGGAATTTGTCAGTTTGTGTACTCTGTCATATTTAATCAAAGAAGTTTGCAAAATCTCAAATTACAGTATATCATCGAAACTGAGTTGATTGTGGTCCCCCCTCAAAAAATTATGGCAATACGATTTAAGATGTAAAATGTACCTCTGTTTTGAGTTCATTTACTATACAGTGTGTCCCATAAGTCCGGTGTCATAGAAAAATTTATTTTAAATTAAATTTACAAAAGTAATACATTAGAACTAAAACAAATGATCAAACTGATGTCTTGTTTTGAGATCTTTTTTGTTGCAGGTAGAATAACACGCAATGGTTAATATGGAAGTGAGTTACACTCCTGATAAAAATTCTGAGAATTTAATTTAAAATAAATTTTCCTATGAGACCGGACTATGAGACACCCTGTATATATATATATATATATATATATATGTGTGTGTGTGTGTGTGTGTGTGTGTGTGTGTGTGTGTGAGTGAGAGAGAGAGAGAGAGAGTGAGGTACTTTAGTGATTTTATGGCTCAAAAACTACTAATACAAAAGTAGAGAAATAGAGAATTTTAAGTTGAATTGTAAAATAACTTAAAAATTTCGCGTTAAACCGAGAACACAAATTAAATAAATGAAATAGAACTAAATTTTATAAAATTTAACATTCTTTATTTTAAAAGAAAAGAAGTAGCTTGGGAGTGCGAGAAACAGAGGGGAGAAATAGAGAAAAACTGAAAAAACCAGAAGATATAAGGAAGAGATGGATTTAGTATATTGAAGAACTGTATGATAAAGAGAACAACCTAATAACATCGAAATGGAGGAAGCAGATGAGGTGGAAGTAGATTGTATGGGACCGGACATATTGGAAAGAGAAGTAGAGATGGCTGTAAAAGACCTAAGAAATGGCAAGGCCCCAGGACCAGATGATGTACCAGCAGAACTTCTGAAGAGTCTTGAAGTGATGCTAGAGAGGAGGTGAATGTATTGTGCAGAAACATGTATGAAAGTGGAGGCTGGCCTGCTGACTTTATGAGAGTCTCAATGATTACTCTCCCGAAGAAACCGAGAGCCACCAAGTCTTCAGAATTTCGAACCATAAGCTTGGTCAGCCATGCATCAAAAATAAGCTAAGGATACTAACCAGAAGACTAACGAACAGAGCTCAGCAGTACATTAGAGAGGATCAGTTTGAATTTAGGTCAAAATGCAGAACATGAGAAGCTATTGGTATTATGAGAATGATGGGAGAGAGAGTGCTGGAACATGATCAGGAAATGTTTGTTTGTTTTATTGACTTTGAAAAAGCTTTTGACAGAGTCCAATGGAGGAAACTAATAGAAATATTGAAGAATATTAATGTTGACTGGAGGGACCTTAGGCTGATAAAAAATCTATATCTTGGGCAGACTGTGAATGTTAGAGTCACAGGAGGAAAATTGGAGACTGGATTGGTTGGGAGAGGGGTCAGACAAGGATGCTTCCTGTCCCCCGTTTTATTTAACATCTATGCGGAAGCAATGATAATAGAAGGACACTCAGATCTGGAAGAGGGAATCAGAGTGGGAGGTAAATTGGTCAAATCTGTAAGGTTTGCAGATGACAAGGCATTTGTTTGTAGTACTGAGGAAGGACTGCAAAGAATGGTCATTAGCTTGATAACAATGGCGGAAGAATTCGGAATGAGAACTAATGAGATCAAGACAAAGGTAATGAAAATTGCAAGAAGGAAAGGAGCACAAATGAACCTAACGATAGGAAATCGGACCTTAGAAGAAGCTGAGCAGTTTAAATATCTGGGAAGTTTATTAACCAACAATGGGGATTGCAATAAGGAAGTAAGATCTAGAATTGGTATAGGTAAGGTAGCTTTTGAGAGACAGAAAACACTACTTACAGGTAAACTCAACTTGAAACTGAAGTAAAGGTTAGTAAAAAGCTTGTTATGGAGTGTGGTACTGTATGGAGCAAAAACATGGACACTGAAAACAACTGAAAAGAAACTACTGGAAAGTTCTGAAATGTGGATTTGGAGAAGAATGCTAAAGATAAGCTGGAGGGAACACCAAAGTTGTTGTTGTTGTTGTTTAGCCGATCAGCCCACCCTGATCGAGCAAGCCGGCGACACGCAGGTAACCGATCGCCCTCTCTGGAGTGGGCCAGAGGTTCAGTGCACTAGTGATGTTGTGTTGTATTCTATGTTGTGCTAGAGCTGTACAGTCTGTCATAATGTGTTCAATTGTTTGTGGTGTGTCCTGGCACAAGTGGCAGGTGTCGTCTGTGGAGTTGTCTAGTCTGTGTTTATATGTCCGTAAGTTGGGGTGATGTCCACATCGGAATCGTGCTAAGTTAACTCGATCCGATCTGCTCAGGCTGATCTCTGACCTGTTAATGGGTGGCGGCTTCGCACCTAGGACCGCATTCGGACCGAGTCGTGTCAGTGCTTTGTGGATTAGGTGTGTGAAAAATGCTCTGTATGAATTGGTCCACAATTAACCCACCCCTTATATCTCCAGTCTAACTATAGAGTAGATTAAGTCTAGCCTTGTAGGGGTCAGCCTAGAGATTCCGGAAATGGTCCAGAGCGGGCAGATAAATTGAGGTCCACAGTAGGATTCCTCACCAAATTAGGTTAGGGCAATCTACCTTCACCTTTGTTAAGCTATGAGTTGATACTAGGTCTTAGGCCACAATGTAGGCCTAATTTGTCTGACCGAGCTTAATTTAATGAGTTTACTTTAGACTGGGTTAAAACACAATTAATCACTTACTGCTAGTTATTAGAGAGTCCCTTTTCCTGTCTTGTTTAATTGTTAAGAGCGTACTTGCTGGTGGAGATCTTTTTTCGGTGTCTGTTCTTCTCCCTTCTCTCGTCCCGTCTTGTCGCCCCGTTCCTCGTTTTCGTTCTCTTTTGTTCTCCTTTTCGCGGGGCTTTTTCCACCAGCGTCCTCTTAGTTTTTTCTTCGGTTGGTTGATCGGTAATGTATATCTATTACCGAGCACGCTCTTGTCACACAGTATATAAATACTAGTGTGGAGAATAACTCTGGTGAGCAACCAATTGGTTTCATCCACCCAGTTATTGACATAAAAGGAATTTAATAATTGTTAGATTAACTACCTACCTACTCAGTGAACCATTTTCGTTACCTCCCAACTACCCACACATCAGTTTTCCATAAGGTGTTTGTGTATGTGTTCTGTACTTTGTGATGTCTGTGGGGCGTGGTATGGAATAGAGTATTTGATTATAATGTGTCACTCGTATTACCTTAATGGTGCGAGGTGTCGGTGCATGATTGTACATGTAGTGGCAAGGGTGTTGTGAGTTAGTTGTCGCTGCTGCCATGAATTGTGTTCCCCTCATGTTTAAATGTTCCCTAACTTTCAGTATTTTTGTTTCTGTGTGCAGGTGTTCGATTGGTGTTGTTTGAGTGCATCCTGTAATGATACAAAGTGCGTTGTTTTGTATTGTCTGTAAGGTGTTTATGTGTATGTTTGAGATAATGGGTGCCCAGCATGGGCTAGCATAGTCCATAACTGAGCGAATATATTGTTTGTATACGAGTGATGTTGTTTCCTGCTAGTGTCCAAAGTTTGTGCCTCTTAGTACCCTAAGCGTGTTAAGTCTTGACGTACATTTGTTTTTAATGTCCTGAATGTGGTTTGCAAAAGATAATGATGTGTTGTATATGACCCCAAGTATTTTGGTCCTGTGAGTGTGTGGAATGTTGGTGTTGTTTAGTGTAAGCTGTGGAGTTATTTGGTGTTCTTTTGTATGGCTTGTTAGCAAGGTGATGGTTGATTTTGTGGGCGCTACTTTGAGTCTATTGTGTGTGAGCCAGTCTTTTATACTGTTTATGTATGTATGTATGTTATTTGTAGCGGTGTCGATGTTGTTGTGGGTAGATGTTAGAGTGATGTCATCTGCATATGATGATAAGGTAAGCTTGTTATCTATGGGTGTTGGAATGTCATGCATGTATAAGTTGAACAGTGTTGGTGAGAGAACAGAGCCTTGAGGGATCTCGTTCGGAAAAAGCTTGTTTTTGGATGACTTGCCATTAAATGTGACATGTGAGTATCTTCCTGAAAGATAGTTGCTCAGCCATCTTTTAGTGTTATTGTGCATGTTTGTGTTGAGTATTTTGTTTATGAGAGGGAAGTGTGTGATAGCATCAAATGCTTTACTAATGTCTATTGTTGCTGGTCGTCTGGAGTTGATGCCATCCATGATGTGCTGCGTGAGGTTAGTGAGTAATGTCGTGGTTGAGTGGTGAGGTTTGAATCCATGTTGAGTAGGCGATAGTGGTATGTGTGAGTTGGTGATTTGTAAGATTAGTCTTTCTGTTACTTTGGAAGGTGTGCATAGTAAACTAATGGGTCTATAGGAAGTTTGTTCTGTTGAATTTTTGTTTGGTTTGAGCAGTGTAATAATTTTACTTTGTTTCCATATGTCAGGAATAATACAGTGTTGGTATGAATATGTGCTGATATTTGTGAGAGCTAGTATTCCCTGTGGGCCCAAGTGTTTAAGGTGTATGTTAAATATGTTGTCTGGTCCAGTAGCCTTCGAATTCTTAATGTTTTTGAAGATCTTGGTGGTCTGGTCTGTATTGAAGGATGTAATGGTCGTGTCGAGTCTGTAGGTTTTCTTATGTCTGGCTGTTTGTCTGTCTGCGTGTTTCTGGTTGTTGTCTCTGTTTAAGTGACTTATCTTTGCGTAGTGATTAACTAGAATGTTAGCTTGTTGTGTATATGTTGGGATATTATTTTGGCTGCGACAGATAGCCGCGTGTGAGGTGTGAATGCCACTGTTAGAGTGGGCAATGCTGCTTATATTCTTGTATAGCCTGGATGTATATGTGGAGTAGTTTAGTGTTGTTATGAATTCCCTAAATGTTTCTGTTTGTGTTTCTTTAAGTTTGTTGTTTATTTCTGTGTTGAGCTGTTGTATCCGTTGTTTTATGGCTTCTGTGTGGTGTTTGTGTGTTATGTTTGAGGTTGTTGCGTTGCCTTATGAGGTGGGCTATTTCTCTAGTGTAATTTGGGTTGTATTTCCTAATGTTGCCCTCGGGTATGTATTTGTTTGCATTATTAATGATCTGATTAAATGTCTTGAGTGTTGTATTGATGTTTATGATGGGTGTGCTGTTTAATGTGGTGAATTGTTCCTCAGTCTGTATTTTGAACTGTTCCCAATCAGCTTTCTTGTAATTTCTGTAAGTGTGCCTAAGGCTGTTGGGGCAGAGTGTAGAACGAGTTGTAATGATGATGGGCAGGTGGTCTGATGACAGTTGTTTTTCTGTTCTCCAGTGTGTATATGTTGCTAGTGAGTGGGAACAGAACGTTATGTCTGGGGAGGAGTTTGATTATCGTTGATGGGTGTGCTGTTTAATGTGGTGAATTGTTCCTCAGTCTGTATTTTGAACTGTTCCCAATCAGCTTTCTTGTAATTTCTGTAAGTGTGCCTGAGGCTGTTGGGGCAGAGTGTAGAACGTGTTGTAATGATGATGGGCAGGTGTTCTGATGACAGTTGTTTTTCTGTTCTCCAGTGTGTATGTGTTGCTAGTGAGGGGGAACAGAACGTTATGTCTGGGGAGGAGTTTGAGAAAGTCCTGCAACAGGTGAGGGAGGAAGGAAGACTCATTAAGGTGATAAGAGAAAGACAGAAGAAATGGATCGGAAATATGTTGAGAGGAGAAGGATTATTGAAGGAGGTGATAGAGGGTAGATATGAAGGTAGAAGGCCGAAGGGAAGGAAAAGGAAAGCAATGCTGGATGATTTGAAGGCAGGGAGGAGCTGCCATGAGATGAAAAGGATAGCTCAGGATAGAGCAATTTGGCGGGACACATGAGTTGGACCTGCCTGATAGGCAGAACACGATGGATGGATGGATTTTAAACTCTGACCCTTTCCAGTATTAAAAAAATCCAAATAGCTTCTCATTGCTTACGGATGAAGGGTCGCTCAAAGGCTAGTTATATCAATCCCGTCCATGCTCGCATTATAACTTAAATAATTTTATACCAACTGTTTTGAACAGAAAATTTTAAGCCAGTGAGACCTTAACATTTACTTCAAGCTCATGAGTCTCTTCGATTTTTAATGCAGTTTCAACATTTTCCCCAACAAGCTTTGGATATGAAGCTCAAAATTTTGCTGGTTGTGGTGCATCTCTAAATTTATGGCTTTACTTTCACAAAGGAGTATAAAGTTTTGTGCAAGCGTGACCTGACTAGATATATGTAGGCTTCAGGTCATTTTCCATATCTGGGGGTCGTCAGGTTAGCCGCAGAAGCCTTGATCGGTAAATATACTATATATAGTATATCGAGGGTTGACGACCAGAATTGGTTATGTCCAAAATCATGGTTTTGAGAAAAATTAAATTTAAAGTTTCAGTGACACATCAGCTGATGAACGTAAACAATCACTGGTGACCTAGATAACACACTATTAATAGGTCTTGGACAGAAACACTTCTGGCAGAGAAACTACACTCAATAACAAGCTAAGTGGTGGACGTAACTCATTTTGGCCCAAAATGAACATAACCAGTTCTGGTTGTCAGCCGTCGATGAACGAGGTATCCGGAGGTATCCGGACTGATGCGATTATAGACAGAATATGGTAATTACAGGGTTTGGGGTTTAATCTCCCTCCAAGTACGCTCCTTCTGAAGCCACACACTTTGCTCAACGATCCTGCAACTGTTGAAAACAATTTTCGAAAGCACTTTTCGTAATGGCCAAAAGCTGTTCCGTCGAATTTCTTTTAATGGTCTCACCATCATCGAATCGGTGTCCTTTCAGGTTTTGTTTGAGCTTCGGAAGCAAAAAATGTCGCATAGAGGCAAATCCTGCGAATATGGAGGCTGCTATAGCGTTTTTAACAAAAAATTGCTGGACAAGTTGCAACGGGTGAGATGGCGCGTTATCGTGATGAAGCATCCAGTCTCCGGACTCCCACTTCTGCGGCCGTTTCCTCCGAACTGCTTCACATAGACGTCTCAAAACTTCAATGTAAAATTCCTTGTTGATTGTTTGTTCCTGTAGAGCATATTCATGGTGCACGACACCTTTACAGTTAAAAAAAAAAAAAAAAAATTACATGATCTTATCGTAAGAAATCGCCGCGAAACAAAACATGCTTAACTTTATTGGCTCACTACAGTGGACTGACGCTACACAATGAAGTGCAACTCTATCAGTCAACTTGTCTCGACATGCAGAGACATGTTTAGCAGTCACAACACCAAACGTGACCTTGTTCTAAAAATAAACACCCTGTCCCGATACTTTTTGAACAAACCTCGTGTACACACACACACACACACACACACACATATATATATATATATATATATATTATATATATATATATATATACACACACACACACGAGTAAATTTTAAATTATCTTTGGTCTTCAAGGACAAGGTCAATCGCGTTTGCGTAGACTTTTCAACAGTATTGTTATTAACAAAGAGACACAATATTCTGTACACTTCTGACTCAGCCCTAGTATTATGTATGGTTTACCTAAAGTACATAAACCTACTAGCTCTATCCACCCTATCTTAGCCGCCTTTACTAGTCACTGCTTGTTAAAAATTTTATATATTTTGACAAATCTTTCCTTATTAAGAAAGCAACACCACCAAAAGGCCTACCGTACTTTAATTCATCTGACAAGTCTACTGCTGATGACGCATGGTACATAAAGTCATCATGGATGGTACAGAGGAATTTTAGCTCTTACTTAGGTAGCCAGTGCTATATATATATATATATATATAACACACGAGGATTGATCTGAAAGTTTCCAGACGAAGACGGTAGACTTCATATAAAGCGTATCTGGAAACTTTTAGACCAATCCTCGAATACTGTATACTGTATGTACAGTACTCTTTTTGTTACTACTACATAATTACCTTTCTTACGTAACATTTAAGCTCCCCAAGTCCTTGTTTTTCTTTAATTGTTACTACAATTTGTACGTAAAATTTTCTACAAAGTTAAAAAGTTTTTACTCCCTTAATAAATTTTATTTAATTCTGTAATAATTCGTGTCCACTCTACAGTATAGAGAATTATGCATGTAAAATAAAATAGTAGAAGCCGTAAATCTCGACTCTTTTACAAACTTGTCAATAGAGTTAGCCATCTTAAATATATAATTATTATTAGACTTATTAATAATAATAAGTTACGCTCTCTTCTCATTGAAGTTAATCAAAAAAGTAGTTTCTGTACGGGAGACTATCTAGGCTCCGTCTTGGCCACTCCGTAACCCCGCCGACCGTCATTATCAGCGAGGTTAGGCCACGTTGGGTCTGTTCAAAAGTTAGATGGATGACAGTCTTTTCTTTGCGTTCAGATAATATTGGCGACCAGTTGTTCGAATCCCACGTCAAGCTGTAGGTCCCTTCCGTCACATTACCTTTGCCCTTACTAAAGGAGTTAAAGAACCCCGAACTTTATTATTATTATTATTCTGGAAGAGAGCGGAAGAGGAGGAACTCGTGGGCCCACAATTGGGGTCCCAAATTACTAAAGTGACTGACGGGACATATCGACACCTTTCCTACAATTAAGGTTTGGTTAGGTCATTTCAGCTTAGGTTAGGTATTTTAAAGGAGATTAGACACCTGATTCAGGACAATCCTTGATGAGCCGGGTGTATCTGGCTTTGTGAAATGTAGAACCCAGGAAAGCAATCCTCTACAACACCAAGCCAGGTCTAGAGGTAGAACCACCAGCTTCACCTCCGTTGCGAAGAGAGACCGATCCGCAGAACTTTCACTCAGAATAAAACATTCTAAATTTAGAACTTGTAACTTGTTTTTGAGGATGCATTCTAATGGGAAGTTTTCCTTCTTTGGGTATCAAAGCTTCTTGTGAGCTGATATAATAACTCCTTTTAATGATACATAACTTCTTTAGATAGAAGAAATGGTCTTCTAAACTTCTTTCTTGAGTGATTTGAGACAACAGAAGATTATATTTCTATGCATTGAAGGTTGCGGAAAGTCTTTGTTTTTTGTGTTTGTTTGACAGGTTGACAAGATTATTAGAGTGTTGGTGAAAATGACTTGTGAATGTAGATATCGTAAAAGTACAGCATTGAATTTGACGATTAATTTTAATTGTAATAAATGTATTTTACACTTTTAATCGTATTATAGTTGTATATTAATATAAAACCTTACACGATAAATGTAATTTTTTTTTTCACTATTATTATGAACGGATTCTTCTTAGAAAGTATCATACTAATATGAATATACTTTAATATACAATATAGTTTTGAATTGTTTTTGCGAAATGAAGCTGTATGAGAAAAAAAAAACAAAAAACGTTTCATCACACAATAGAAAAATTTCTAGTGTATGCGTTACCGTCTTTCTTACGCGTAAAAAGGAGACCAAACAAACAAACACTTTATTTCAGACTCAACAGGTACAAACATTATACAAGTGGTCCATAGAAGGTTAAGAGAAAGTTGTCTGGAGCAGTGACTATGTAGGCCAATGGAACACTATAAATAATGAACATACGGTTGCCTACGCCAATACTTCCAGATTTGAGGACTATAAAATATATCAGATACCTGTCCACTAACCATGGTTTCTATTATCGTACTGACTGATTCACCAAGTCGAGTGATAAATCTAAGTATAAAATTGCGTATGGCGCTGGCGCAGTCAGACACCTTATTGACTACAAACAGCATACTGGCACTAGAAAGAGCACTATTTATAAATCTTAGAGTTCTTAATAAACTCCTAAATATATTATTATAGGCAACACAGTTTTCTCATATTATACATCCTGTAGTTTCATCACAAATGAGCTATATACATTGAGATACAAAAAATTTTGAACAAGGTCATCTTAACATGTAATGTACGCATACGAAATTTTCTAATCAACGTATTTCTCTGAGCATATAATTGTCCACATTGCCTTAGACTGTCACAGTTATCTGAAAGACCATCAGTTTAGTATGTGACCCAGATACTTAGTCTGACTCACTATCGTATGATCATTTCGTATGGTAAACAATTATGTTCACATTAAATGCGAATCAGTTTTATTTATATTCTAGATGCTATCGCTTTGTTTTCCTTTTTCACAGGTAACTGATCTCTTTCACAAAACAGGAAAAACGGACTTCGCGTATTTTCGATCTGGGTATGAAAAATTCGTCAGAGAATCTTGTTTGATTTACCCAATACCAGATCATTTAAGTATGTATTACATACACACATATGAAGAGGTAAGAATTAAACTGTTTATTTGTACATACGTAAGATTTATAGAAGTTGAGGAAAAAAGAATAGACTTAAATGTCACAAACTTCATATACATGGATAATCTATACTATATGGAGTACTTTTTTCAGGGCCTAAAAATTAAAAGGAAAGAAACCGACATCTTGCACGCACAGAGACAAATAAACAGATTTTTTCTTCAGCTTGGAAACGAAAATGTAACTTTGAAAAATGTCCTGTCTTTTGACAGCCCGAGTGAAGGAATTTTTATAGACCAATTAGGTAAATACTAATTATTAAGGAATATAAACAACTATTTCATGCACACCCATCAAAAACATCAATACAACACTCAAGACATTTAATCAGATCATCAATAATGCAAACAAATACATACCCAAAGGCAACATTAGGAAATACAAGCCAAATTACACAAGAGAAATAGCCCACCTATAAGGCAAAACAACCTCAAACATAACACAAACACCACACACAGAAGCCATAAAACAGCAGATACAACAGCTCAACACAGAAATAAGCAACAAACTTAAAGAAAAACAAACAAACATTTAGGGAATTCATAACAACACTAAGTCACTCCACAGATACATTCAGGCTATACAAGACGATAAACAGCATTACCCACTCTAACAGCGGCATTCACACCTCACACGCGGCTATCTGTCGCAGCCAAAATAATATCCCAACATATAAACAACAAGCTAATATTCTAGTTAATCACTACGCAAAGCTAAGTCACTTAAACAGAGACAACAACAGAAAACGCAGACGGACAAACAGCCAGACACAAGAAAACCTACAACTCGACACGACCATTACACCATTAATACAGACCAGACCACCAATATCATCAAAAACATTAAGAATTCGAAGGCTACTGGACCAGACAACATATCTAACATACACCTTAAAAACATCAGCACATATTCATACCAACACTGTATTATTCCTGACATATGGAAACAAGGTAAAATTATTACACTACTCAAACCAAACAAAAATCCAACAGAACAAGCTTCCTATAGACCCATTACTTTACTATGCACACCTTCCAAAGTAACAGAAAGACTAATCTTACAAATCACCAACCCACACATACCACTATCGCCTACTCAACATGAATTCAGACCTTCACGCATTACTCATTAACCTCACGCAGCACATCATGGATGGCATCAACTCCAGACAACCAGTCACGTACACAATTAGCAACAACAGACATTAGTAAAGCATTTGATGCTATCCACGCTTCTCTCATAAACAAAATACTCAACACAAACATGCACAATAACACCAAAAGGTGGCTGAACAACTATCTTTCAGAAGATACTCATGTCACATTTAATGGCAAGTCATCCAAAAACAAGCTTTTTCCGAACGAGGTCCCTCAAGGCTCTGTTCTCTCAACAACACTGTTCAACTTATACATGCATGACATTCCAACACCATAGATAACAAGCTTACTTATCATATGCAGATGACATCACTCTAACATCCACCCACAACAACAGTGACACCGCTACAAATAACCTACAAACATACTTAAACATATACAAGACTGGCTCACACACAATAGACTCAAAGTAGCACCCACAAAATCAACCATCACTTGCTAACAAGCAACACAAAAGAACACCAAATAACTCCACAGCTTACACTAAACAACACCAACATTCCCACACTCACAGGACCAAAATACTTGGGGCCACATACAACACATCATTATCTTTTGCAAACAGCATTCAGGACATTAAAAACAATGTACGTCAAGACTTAACACGCTTAGGGTAAACAGGCACAAACTTTGGACACCAGCAGGAAACAACATCACTCATATACAAACAATATATTCGCTCAGTTATGGACTATGCTAGCCCATGCTGGGCACCCATTATCTCAAACACACACATAAACACCTTACAACAATACAAAACAACGCACTTCGTATCATTACAGATGTACTCAAACAACACCAATAGAACACCTGCACACAGAAACAAAAATACTGAAAGTTAGGGAACATTTAGACATGAGGGGACGCACATCAGCAGCAGCGACAACTAACCCACAACACCCTTGCCACTACATGTACAATCATGGCACCAACACCTCGCACCATTAAGGTAACACCAGAGAGACATTATAACCAAATACTCCATTCCATACCACTCCCCACAGACATCACACAGTACAGAAAACACATACACACACACACACCTAACCCACAAGCACTGACACGACTCGGTCCGAATGCGGTCCTAGGTGCGAAGCCGCCACCATTGACAGGTCAGAGACCAGCCTGAGGTCGGATCGAGTTAAATTCACACGATTCCGATGTGGACATCACCTCAACTTACAGACACAAAACACAGACGAGACAACTCCACAGACGACACCTGTCACTTGTGCCAGGATACATCACAAACAATTGAACATATTATGACAGACTGTACCGCTCTAGCACAACAACGAACACAACACAACATCACTAGTGCACTGAACCTCTGGTCCACTCCGGAGAGGGCGATCGGTTACCTGCGTGCCGCCGGCTTGCTCGATCAGGGTGGGCTGATCGGCTAATCAACAACAACAACAACAACTATTTCATGCAGTGAAAGGTTCTTTCATTAAACCCGTTTCTATAAATGTTATTTTTTTTGTTGTTGTTGGCGAGGGTCATATGACAGAGCGAACCTACAGCAAAGCCTACCTTTAACTAATCAGGCAATGCTTGTACAAAACTTTATACCCTTTTAGGAAATCGAGAAAAAGCCAGTGAGACCATAAATTTACAAAGATACCACAGCCATCAAAATTTTGAGCTTCATATCCAAAGCTAATGACACCAAATTTGTGAAGCTCCAGTCACAATCTGAGTGGCTGGCGAGCTTAGAGTAAATGTTGAGGTTTCACTGGCTTAAAATTTCTGTTCAGCATTGTTTGCATGAAATTATGTACATGTTAAAATAAGAATGTGGACTAACTAGATATAGGTAGATTTTGCCTGCAGTTCAACTGGTTGTTGTATCATTTGGGCGCAGAGGACAGTCACCCATCGAACTACACCCTAGACCTAAAGTCGCTTAATCAATTTTAGTGACTCTACGGGAATTGGTGTGATCACATCAACACGCGTAGCTTTTTCTCTGAGGAAGATTCATATGCCAAAGATTTTCTAAGGTTGCATTTTCTCCTTTTATCACCGAATATAATAGAATATCCGTTCCCACGTTCCCATGGATAATCCTCTATTGTAGTATGTGTTATGGATCGTTTTTTCTCCTTTTCCTTGTTAATTTAACCCTATTATATAAAATACTGTAATTTTAGTAATAGGTTAATCTTTGTGTTTTTATGAACACAAATTACAGGGTGTCCACAATGTTTTGTCACCCCATTTAACCCAGCATCTCACAGACGTCGTTTCACTGTTAAAAGGAACACTGGTTTTCCCTGGATGTCATTTAACTGTACTGTAATTTCTTGGGACGTGAATCGGTGAATTTTGGTCGGTTGTGTATATATATATGTAACTTGGTTGAATGGTTTGTTCTTAGGGAAGCATAGCTTAGCGAGGAATAGGAGGCCGAAAAGATGGTACATGTTTAAATTGTTTATTTACAGACGTTTCGGAAAAGTTCAATTTGCATCATCAGTGCTAAAAAGTTTAAAAACAAATAGAAATAAATAAGTATAATAAACAAAAACGAACAATATATTAAAATGGCGCGACAATTAGCGATAATTAATAGTATGGTTACAATATACAGGGTGGGCCGTAAGTTTCCATACATAGGAAAAATAAACATTTTTTTATGGACAACCATTTTTATTTATATAATATGCTCTACATGGTTGCCATTGTTTTGAAAACACATTTCAATACGTGTTCCCCACTGTTGATGAACACGCATTAGCACAGTTGACGTTATGCTTGTAATGGCGTTGGGGATACGTTCCTTTAGATGATTTATGTCTCGTATCTTTTCCTGATACACCATGGCCTTCAAGTGCCCCCAAAGATAGAAGTCAAGGGGGGTGAGATCTGGGGATCTGGGAGGCCACTCCACAGGACCACGCCGACCAATCCAAGCATCCGGAAACTGCTGATCCAAATACCGACGCACGTGAAGACCATAATGAGGTGGAGCTCCATCTTGCTGGAAGTAAACTGGGAAGTTACCTTCCTCGTTTAGCAGGGATGGGAAAATCTCTTCTTGCAACATGTTAAGATACCTTTTGGCATTAAGATTTCCACTGACAAAAATTGGTCCAATAATTCTGTCACCCCATATCCCGGCCCACACCATCACTTTACCGGCACCTTGCATCTTCGTCGGACTCAGCCAGTTAGGGTTAGCATTACTCCAATAACGTATGTTTTTCCGATTAACCTCTCCATTGACGTAAAAATTTGCTTCATCAGTAAACAAGATCTTACGTCAAACGCATATTCTTAGGGTATCTGAAACATAAAAACAAACGTTTAATTTTTCCTATGTATGGAAACTTACGGCCCACCCTGTATATTAAATTAGAAGATTAAAAATGAAATGATATAAAGCATAAAAGTATGGACAGTAAGTGAAATATAAAACAGTTAAAAGGTGAAACAGAACTGAGGGGGTTCTTACCAAATTGTTAACGTAATGAGAGACTAATTGTACAGAAGATTGGGAATGGTTGCTTGATGAAAAAATTCCATATTAGAAAGATGGAGCCAGGCGGAGTGATGGTGGATTTCTTTTGAGTTTGAGTTTATTTGGCGATGTTTAAATTGAAAGTGGAACTGTAGTCGTTGAGGGTTGGCTGGATACTGAGGATATAAAGGAACTCAAGTATGCGGAGGTCGATTAGTTGGTTGGCTGAATTAACGATTTTGAAATTGGAGGGAAGTAACGGGTGGTTGTGAAGATGGCAATGATGGCAATGGCAATGGCAATATATATATATATATATATATATATATATATATATTATATATATATATATATGTATGTATGTATGTATGTATGTATGTATATATATATATATATATATATATATATATATATATATATATATATATACACAAGAGCGTAACTAGCTTCCAAAAGTTGGGAGGGGCAACTATAATGATGAAAAATCCTGTGATGAATTTCTGTGCTGCTATCCTGTAGGTAATGTGTTTGCGAGCAAAATGGTGCTCTTAAAATACTATGATTTAGAGAATGATCTATATTTATGACAGTAATAGGGAAATCAAAGAAGCATTTTCACAACTTACTTATGTATATCAAGTATATACTTAACATTGAAGGAAAACAATATATGCAATAATTAAAGTGAAAAGTAACTAGATGTCTCATTAACGTATCTATCACTGCAGTATTAGTACTGAATCAGCAATACTTTCCAGCATACTACGTAATAGGACTAATAATAATTAAAGATTTACTCATCATAGATTATTTCAAGAACTAAATATTTTCCTTCACGTAGCTAACTTAGATCAAAAGTTGGGGGGAACAAAACCTATATTATCCCCCTCAGTTCAAAACTTGAGGGGGACATGTCCCCCCTCGTCCCCCCCGTCCACTGCATTGTCACATATACTGTAAACATACAAACTTAAAAATGTTTGGGTCTATTCTCATTCTAAAATATTCGTTTTCTATACATACCTTTGTTTTCTTTATTCTCTTGGAAGGGAAACTTATTCCGAGTTCGATTGCTGTTACTGTAGGTATTAACCGGACTGGAAAAAATACACGTTATGCCTGACAATTCCGGCGTAATATTACGCGTTGAGACGGGTAAACTCAGCGACGGAGTGCGCCATCGCCACCAGGCAAGTAAGCTCAGCGCACATGCAGCCGCGGCGTAAAAAAAATGCATCACTCAATGCCAAGCAACCTATCAATTACCCGCATTCCTATGAATGCCATTATCCACAATATTAATACCCAAACCATAAACAAACCGCAAAATAACACGTAAAATTCTGTCAATGCGATAAGTTTCCCACACATCAACACTCGTTAACTGTTTAAGGCCAGAATTTTTTGCTGGATTAAGTTATGAATGTGTATATTTGAAACGCTATCAATATACAGTAAAACCTGCGCTATCCGGCAATCAACTATCCGGAAAACTTTAGAAACCGGCAAATTTCATATTAGGCCAATACAATTCACCAATCAAGAAACCGGGAAGCTTTCCGATGCCATCCGCAAAAATCTAGAACATTCTTAACATTTTTAATAAAATAAGACTAAATTTTACTCGTTTCAGTTGTCCCATACGTACTTAGCATAGTGTTTATGTTGATTACAATATAGTTTACATTGGTGTACAGTGCAGGATAGCCAAAATTTTAGTTTTACTATTATTGTCCATTGTTTTTTTTCTAGGTTAACGGTACCCTCAGATAACCGGAAAATTTAGATAACCAGAATGGCCTAATCCCCGAGTTTGCCGGATAACGAAGGTTTTACTGTAATAGTGTAAAATAAGTACCAACTTCCGGCATGCACTGACAAGTCTGGTGTGGCTCGGCGCGTGTAGGGTGGTTCGATCACGACTCCCAGACACCTGTGAAAGTTGCTGTCGTTCGAATGCAAATGCCATTAAAGTTTGTCTTCCATTTTTTCTTCTCAGGGCAACGTTTTTTCCGTTTTCGGGTGAAAATGCCCTTTCAAACCTCACCGCAAGTGGCTTTAAAACTCGGCGCAATTTATCTCTTGGGGCCAAGTTTGGCGCAGTGGCCCCCGAGATCCGGTCCGGCGTAATTATAGGATTTTTTCCAGATTGGGGTAGCAATGCAAAAATATTGTAATTAATTTGTAAGTTACGGACTTATTCCAATATCAACATTTTACACAATTTTTAAATTGATTATATATAATTTTTCATCCAGTTTCAACTAAATCGTAGCTAATTACCACGTGATCCACGTCAGATTGGAACATATGAGGTAATCATCATAAGACATCATTTGTAATGATGTAATTTCTGAAGTACTGTTATAACTCAATACAAGGACTTTTATAAATAAGCTGACCAGACGTCCCGATTTCGGCGGGACTGTCTCGTTTTTGAGCTAAATGTCCCGCGGTCCTCTAGAAACTTTAGGTGAAGCGGAAATATCGTGCTCTGGGATATAATGAACTTAAATGTCCCGCTTTATCAAAATTACTCCCTGTAACTTAAGCAATATGACTTTAAGGAACTTTTGCTGGACCAATAAAAGAAAGCCACCTCTAGCCTTCTTCAGTTAGCTTTATAAGGCTAACTAACGAAAATATCACGACCTAACCTAACCAATCGTTTCGGTTAACTGTACGCCCTTGACGATTGGTTAGGTAAGGTCGTTATATTTTCGTTAGTTAGCCTTATAAAGCTAACTAAAGAAGGCTGGGGGTGGCTTTCTTTTATTGATCCCTTTTGCTGTCGTAATGCAAATACATGTGAAAAACACGATAATTAAAAGGTAAGCAGGTTATTTTTGTGCATTCAGTAAATATAATTTTATGTTACAACCTATTTTATACTAGTAGGCTATTGGATGTAAACGAGCGCAATATTTTCTATTCACTATTCAAGAGATGTCTCTCTTTTAACTCCAGAAAATCTGGTCACCTTATTTATAAACATTTACTGTACCTCCAAATTTTCTCGCTGTGGCTCTGCCATTAAATTTGGTTATGGGCAGGCTAGTCAATGGCAGCTGCACAGTCGCGAGGATATGGTTTTGGTCTTTTGGAATATTTTCCGTAATAATGTGAATTAGGCCTAGGTTACTCTTATGTTCGGTTTGTGGGGCTGACTGTAGTCTTTCACTCTGTCAATTGCCAGAATGGAATTCTTAAAATGACAACTAACAAAATATTGTGTCAACTATTTACGATATATCATTTTGAAGTATTTACTTTTAATTTGATGCTCCTAATTACTTCTATAAAAACAACAGGGCTCGATATTCATGAAGGCAAAATTCATTTAAGAAAACCAGGAGATGATCACAACTTAACTTTCGGGAATTTTGACCAGAGATACTGGAACTTTATTTCTAAAAGTGGAGAAACTTTTTTTCAAAATAAGAAACAAGGCATGTCCAAAGCTCAAGATCTTTTGCATTTCTTTGAGTATTTCATCATTGATAATATAAATAGGTAAATTATTTTTTGTTTTCTTTATTGTGGTAAAAGTATGAACAATAATGTAGCTGAAATATTCCGTAACTGCTGTATTACGTGAATTTAGGCCTGTATATATCTACGCATCACATTTGTACTAGGCAATACCAACCTCTCTGGAATCCATTCATTTTCTGACCCTGCATCAACATCGTAAACAAGAGACCCCTGGAATTGATTCCAGCTTCCATTCCAACATGGAAAAAGAATCGTGGATTCTGATTCCAGTACCATTTAATTTCCCCCTCCAAAATTTTAATATTTGTTTTTGAATTATTAAAAATTGGACTAAATTTATTTCATACAAAAGTATTTTAAGTGACAGAAAATAAAATAGTACAATCACAATGAAATTTTCCCAATCTACAAACAAGGTCCTTCATGGGAAGGGTGAAATGCCACTCGTTTTTTCTATGATACTCTTGTATTCCTTAACGGAATACAAGGGTTAAGGTTTAACCCTATAGGACAAGGTGAAAAACAGAGGTATGTATATGTAAATGTTAAACTGAATTTCTTGTTTAAATGAGAGAGGGAAAGAACACTATAATGTGTGATAGCAAGCGGAAGAACACCTTAAACATTTTCAGCATTAGTGTACTTTTTTATTTCCAAATTAAATCGACAGATTTTAACCTTATTTGGTACCTAACTTTTATTTTGCATTGGAGCGTTATTTCTAAATATGTACAATAAATATGTACAATTATACTATGAAATTTTTAATTTCTCAATGGCTGAGGGTTCAATAAAAAAAAGTTTAAAAAAGAAAAAAAATCAAGGTATAATTTTATGGTATTTCCACGTGTAATTAGTGTAAAAATTTGTACGAGCTTGGGCATCAAACCAGTTCAATATATGTTTTTGTGATTATATATTAAAGCAGTTACGTTATTTGGATTAAATAGAAAATACCAATTATACGGAAGGTTCTTTTTTCCAATGTAATGTTGATAAACTTTCAAAATCATGTTTTTCAGTGCTAGTGTAGAGATTTTCAAAACAAAAATAACGCAAACCATTTCTTTTTCATTCTTCATCTTATATTTCTAGAAATGGGAATAAAACAAAAACTGTTAATTTTCATAAAAGTTTAGACCGTATTATCAACAATACCTTATCAAGCCATTATAAGAAAACGCAATAACGCAGGTAAACAGTAGTAGCAAGAGAAGAATAAAAATGGCGTTTTTTTTATCTTGATTATTATTAACTATAAAATTCTGATGAGCTCGCGGTGGCTCAGTGGTCCCGGTGGCGGACTCTGGGCGGTGAGGTTCTGGGTTCACTGTTGGCGCCTGGGTTGGGTTGGGCCGGCCACTCACCCTGTTAGTGCTCGGGCTCAGATGACCCTTGAAGCACACTTACCTCCACAAGGTGGGGAAATAAGTCTTAAATTTTGTTCGTTGCCTGGTTACCTAAAAATCTAATCTAATCTAATCTATACTGATTAATGAAGTAATTATTTATTTATGTAATCTTATAATAACTTGTCATAACCAAATAATATTTTCCTTTGAGAATAAAGTTTGTAAAAGTTAATTGTTAATTAAGAGTATCAACGTTGGTTTGTTAACTTTTTTAGTTTTTGGTTTCACAATTTTCTTCACTTTTCATAAACTTTCTTTCAGTAAAAAAAAACTCCATTTTTAAATATACTGGATCACCTGAAGATCAGGGCCCCCAGCTTTCTTTAGTTAGCCTTATAAGGCTAATTAACGAAAATATCACGACTTAACCTAACCAATCGTCAAGGGTGTACAGTTGACCGAACGATTGGTTAGGTTAAGTCGTGATATTTTTGTTAGTTAGCCTTATAAGGCTAACTACCGAAGGCTGGGGGCCCCTGATCTTCAGGTGATCCAATATACCTAAATATTAATCTCTCAAATAAACTATACCACAGTTTTAACTTTGGTACTGTTCTCTTGCAGGAAACAAGGAAAATCAAAACTTTCAAAGAAGAGTTTAGTTTACTCCTACTTTCGCTATTGTCCGAACTATGGCATTCAGTACATTGTGGACCTTGTCCTTAGCATAAAGAACAAAACAAAATTATACAGAAAACATAGTTATGTTCAGGTAGGTTGTCTGGTGTATGGTTCCGTTGTTCTTTTAAGACTTTTCAGAGTTTTAAAGAAGGTTGAGTTCGAAGTATTTACTATTTAGCTCCAAATCACTTCATGTGAATTACTGAATTTAAGCTAATTTTCTTCTTTCAACAATGGTTATAAACTGGAAGTAATTGCAAATAAACTACCTGTTTGCCTGCATAAACCCACTTACTTTATAAAATGAACTATATTAACAGTTCATGGATTGTAGTGCACGCTAAAACATTTGGAGCGCGGTAGATTTGGCGTAGAACTAATGGCCTGTTTCATTAGTGATATTAGTGATACGTCGAAACTATTACTGTCTCTTATATGTTTTTAGCAAACTAAAGGCGTATCTTTTCATACGAATAAATTTGGTCTAATTCATAGACAACAGTTAAGATAATTTAACATACGGTACCTATAATTTTATAAATATCTGTGACTGAGAGTTTACTAACCCTAAACACAGTACAGATTCTTTATAGATCCTAGTGATGATTAATGAAAAGTTTGATAGAAAACAAATTCTAAAATGTAACTATACATTTTTAGGAGCTATTGAAGAATAGGGACCCCAGCCTTCTTTAGTTAGGTTTATAAGGCTAACTAACGAAAATATCACGACCTAACCTAACCAATCGTTAGGTTAACTGTACCGTCTGTACGCCCTTGACGATTGGTTAGGTTAGGTCATGATATTTTCGTTAGTTAGCCCTATAAAGCTAACTAAAGAAGGCTGGGGTCCCTATTCTTCAATAGCTCCCATTTTTATAGACACTTAATTACAGTAATTTTCACTTATTGCTGTTATTTGCAGATCACTTTTGGTCCTTTATATGTTAGAGAAGTTCCTTTAAAGGACATAAAGACCTCTGACGGAATTTTCTTGCTGGAGGAGCCAGAAAACATAACCAAAGAGAATGAAACAGTAAGTAAAAATAATAAAAAATGTTAAAATAGATAATTAATTCGCCTTCAGATGTACGACAATTTTTTTTAGTTCGAGCTTGGTTGATATATTTACAAAGTGTGTGGTGTGTGTGTGTGTGTTCCTTACGAAATCGCGACAGAGATACCAACAGCAGAACATTTTTAGACATCTTTTGATGTAAACAAGCGATTGTAATATAGACAAGTATTTATAGTATGTGTAATACACTGCAATATACATAATTGAAATTAAAAGTATTGTGTATTTCTCATATATACTCGTACAGTATATATTTGTAAACAAGCAACAAAGGCAATATCCGAAACTTTCTTTCCCACCTTGTAGGGGTGAGTGTGCCCTCAGGGTCACCTGATCCCGAGTATTGACAGGGTAAGGGGCCAGCTGAATCCGACCCTGCTTCTAAGGATAATCTAAAAGAACTGCAAGCAGAGATCACGAGAAAAAATGTAAAATTCACTGGGTGAATCCCGAAGACTAAAATGGCTCTGAGGACAGATCCACCCGTTTTCCCTCGTTGACAACTTTGCATGAGCTGTTTCTATTTCTGAAGCTTAACATGGACCACTACATAGTTTACGGCGTACCCCACTTTGGGAGTACATAATGTGTGTTATATATATTGGTTCAATTCCTTGGAGAAGAGTTGAGCACCGAGTTTACAAAATTTCTTGAAGTTGAAAAAATGCGCAATATCAGTGTTACGCTATAGACGAAATAAAATTCATGGGCAAGATAAGCAATTTGGTTTGTATTGTACATTGTACGCAGTTACACTATAGACGAAAGTACACTATATCCGAGTATGCAAAATTCTTGGTCGACTACGCATACCTCTTTTTATTTTTGTGAGGCTCCGTACTTTCACACGCTCATCCTGCCTTGTTAACCTACCACGTACAGCCGGTGAAAGACGGCCCAGGAACTTATAAAGTTGGTTTTTAAATTTTGTTAATCGAGTAATTTGTAGGTTTCACAATTCCAAATTCCAAATAATTTTAGGTCTTAAATGCTGAGAAAATTTTTCATCTTGGTTTTCACAGCTGCCTGTCCTCTTGTATTAGGGATGAGACAAAAATCGTTTTAATTAAGTGGGAACAGAGGTTTCGAGTATTTCTCCTACACATATTATCCTGCTTGCTTCACGAATTTATTCTAGTGAATAGTATCAGAGATAACTTAATTCGTCTTTTGTTACTCTCAATTTAGATGTGAAAATTCTTCGTAAATGTTCTTTATTTGCAAAATCTAGCTTTCTATATTTTTGTAAATAGTCAACCTCAATCAGCATTTAATTCGATTGTAATATTTGTTCTTTGGCTTCTAAAATTCTCTTCATATATTTCTCATTAATTTTTCCTAATGGTAAGTTTAATATTTTAATAGTCTTTGGACAGTGAGTCTAAATTAAGACACTGTTATTCCTGGATCTTTGTCCTGAGATTATGTTGTCCTATGTTTTCTTGTTTGTTTTTCAACTATTTTGTGGTTGCTTCTTGTTACAATTTTTCATCATCGTCGTGTTTCATACTGTTTTTTTCTATCTAAGTAATGCGTTATCATTTTTGTATGTTTTTATGTTTCTTTGTTGGCGATTTCCTTAAGATTTGTGTCATTTGCAAACGAAGAGTCAGTGTTGTCTTTGATATCTTCGTCTATCTGCAATTATTATTATAAAAAGTAAGGGAACTATATAATTTCTTCTGGTACGACAGAACTTCTGACTGGTCACGACATATATTTAACTCCATTTGCCACTACTCTTTAGGTTGACTAAAAAATCCATAGTTGCAATTACTACATATCTTTAAAAATTAATTAATCAATTACAACATTAATTAATTTGCTTCTGAAGTAATTCACTTTCAATTGCTTCTCTAAAGCAAGTGATTTGCTTTCCCATTACTTGTTTAAAAATTTGAAACTGAAGGGGAACTATTCCATGAACACATTTATCGGAAGTCAGAACAAAATTCATATTTTTATGCACAAATTCTAGGAGTAGGATTCTCTTTTCGTGACTTGATTAATGGTAATAAGAGAGAAAATATTCCCGCTCTAAACCCATACTGGTTTGTATTAAATAACTCCTTTCCTTCTTAGTTTAACTGTTATTTTGCCTTTGTACTCTTCAAAGCATTGCCTGAGGTGTGAGGTGAACAGAGCTGGGCAGTATTTAAATACATTTGTATTTAAATACGTATTTAAATACATTTGTGTATTTAGAACTGTATTTATAAATACATTGTTTTTCATGTATTTAAATATAGTATTTAAATACTTTAATGAGTATTTAAATACAATGTATTTAAATACTCAAAATATATAAATGTAAATACTTTTACTGGTTTAATACACGTTCTGTACTAGCACAGTACGACGCGTCGACAGTGTAGTACAGCATGGTTCATGTTTCAACGTGTCAGTTCAATCAGTTGTGTGCCACTCTTAGTCGAAAGCGGTTGATTTCTTCATCGTGTGCGTGTCATGGCTTCAACAAGCAAATCCGGTGAATCAAACAATGATATATCTGCAGATAACAATTTAAAATGTATTTACAAATGTATTTAAATACAATTGATGTATTTTGTATTTAGTATCTAAATACATTCGTAAAATGCATTTAGTATTTAGTATTTAAATACATTTCTCCCATGTATTTAGTATTTAGTATTTAAATACATTCAATGTATTTATTGCCCAGCTCTGGAGGTGAATGCTTCTGATCGCTAGTTCTTCTGCCTTGAGATGAAGGTGCTCTACATGATTGCAATTTTCTAGGTATGAGATCAGTCTGGGGCCGAATGATATCCTTTGCGGTACGCATAATATTTCAACTCTCTTTCCTTTACATTTACATTCCATACGTTAGCGTCAGGATGGGGTGGTGAATTTTTTATTTATTTATTTATTTACAGATATATATACAGGGTGTCCATAAATTATTCACCCCATTATAAGCCTTAATAAATTCGTTATTATAGGAGCTATCTTAAAACGGTTTGCGGCAATTAATAACACAACTCAAGAAATTTTTGTTTTAATTCAGTAAACCTCCACGTGAGCCCCATTGGTAGCACGCAGAACATCAAGGCGATAGATGATTTCGTTCCAAACATTAAGAAGCATGTCTTGCGTGATGGAAGCTAATGTCTCTTCAATCCGGTGTCTTAATTCTGTGATGTTATTAACCTTCTTTGCATACACTCTGTCCTTTGTGTAGCCCCATAAAAAGAAATCCAGAGGCGTGATATCCGGGGAACGAGGAGGCATGGAATAGGGCCATCTCGCCCGATCCAACGAGAAGGGAACTTTTCATTGAGGAACCTCCGCACTTCTAATCCCCAGTGTGGCGGTGCCCCATCTTGCTGAAAGAACACACGGGGCTGCATATCCTCAAGCTGAGGTGCAGCATACCATTCAAGCATATCTAGGTAATTTGTAGCCTTCACAGTGTTCTCATGGAAGAAAAATGGTCCAATCACACGGTTGTGGGAGAGAGCACACCAAACGTTTATTTTGGGACTGTTGCGTTCGTGTTCAATAAATTCATGCGGATTTTCTGATCCCCATATACGGCAATTGTGTCTGTTGACTTTACCAGACAGATGGAATGTCGCTTCATCACTGAAAACGACATTGTTCAAACAATGCTCATCTTCATCAATACGGTCAAGAATGTCAACAGCAGACTGTACCCGTTTGGGTTTGTCATTTGGTAGAAGTTTCTGCAAGGTTTGCAATTTGTAGGTATAAAGTTTCAACCTCTTGTGAACCACTTTATGCACTGTTGAACGCTGGTATTTGCAGTTCTCGGCTTGCTCGGCATGGATTTTGTAGGACTCGGATAAACGCCTCCTGAATTCCTGCTATCTTATCTTCAGACCACTAGGCCTTCCAGCTCCTTTCTGATGTAGCACACTGCCAGTTTCTTGAAATTGTTTCAGCCATCGCTTGAGTGATTGCTTTGTTGTGGAGTTTTCTGATATTCCTCCCATTGCTTTCTCCTTCACTGTCGCCATTTTGCCCTAGTGATGTTCTGCGAAATAAAGAAAACATTTCTTGGTTGGTTATTAATTGCCGCAAACCGTTTTAAGATAGCTCCTATAATAACGAATTTATTAGGCTTATAATGGGGTGAATAATTTATGGACACCCTGTACTATATACAGTTTTCATAGGCGAGTATAATTTCATTATTAAATACAGATGTTGTAATATAGTTATAAACTACCTTTAACAAGCGTGCACGCATACACACCGAAATCTACGATTAGATATATTTGTAAATAATAATATAATAAATAAATAATAATATAAAGATATGATGACAAGATTTTATAGATTTTTATAATAGACTTAAAAGACTAAAGGGAACTTACAGACTAGTACATACTTTACATTAGACCCTAAGTACAAAGAACTATGAAATGTGAGGTATGGGAAAAAGTAATAAGAGATTTTTAGAAGAAGGATAATGAGAATTTTAGCGAGGAGAAAGGAAGGAGTGCCTTCAGTAACTTTGAATTTGTTAAAGTTTAATCGCTTTATAAAGATGAGAGAGCATTGATTGTTTTAATTCATTCGGCAGATTATTCCATAACTCCACCCGCTAGTAAGTGTAAGATTTCTATTACATTGAAGAAGTATAGTTTGCCTTTGAGATGTGTTCACTCTCCAATACCTTGTTTGATGTTTGTGGCGTATCCGACTGTTCATCATATTCTCGATTAATATGGTTGGAGCAGATTGTTTTGTAACTCTGAACATTAGAAGCACATCCATATTTCAAATACCGTATGTCTTTAAATTTTAATATGCGTAGTTGCTTGAAGATTCCTGATGTATGAGCACAGTAATCACCCTTTTTATTTTTCTAATAATTCTCTTCTGGTTTATCATTAAGGGTTGATGATGCAATCACACGCACTCCTATATGCGGTAATACTGGATGTGAAATGTCGGTAAACTTGAGAGAAGTATTTGTGGGAAGGAAATGTAATTTTGTTTATATAAACGAGAATTTCGATAGTTTATGATCAATATTTTCAATATGTTGACGAAAGGATAGTTTGTCATCAAGTATAACTCCCAAAAATTTTCCCTTCAGTAACGCGCGATATCAAATGCAAATCAACAATAATATTGAAGTCTGGTATTAATTTATTTTTTGTGATTACCAGGACGTTTTCGTCTTGTTTTTATTGTACTTGTAGGTTATCTCACCCCCCCCCCGCACCAATTTTGACAGAATATTTTCGTTAAAACTAACGAAAATATCACGACTTAACCTAACCAATTATCAAGGGCGTACAGTTGATCTATTATTAATTATAACAGGGCTTCTCAAACTTTTTTCACTTGCGACCCCTTTGGATCAGACAAATTTTTCGCGACCCTTCACTCAATGTCATAAAAGCATAGGTACTAACACTGTATATTTATGAAAAAAATAATATTTTCAAATGGTTTCTGCGACCCCCAATAATATTTACGCGACCCCCTGAGGGTCGCGACCCTAGTTTGAGAAGCGTGGAATTATAACATTGTTTGTTTCTGGAATAGTATTTACTATTTACTAATAGATCAACTGTACGCCCTTGATAATTGGTTAGGTTAAGTCGTGATATTTTCATTAGTTTTAATGAAAATATTCTGTTAAAATTGGTGGGGGGGAGATGACCTACAAGTACCTTTTTATTTAAAGATAATTTATTGACTTTCAACCAGTCGCATACTCTTGCAATGTCTCTATTTACTATTTCGTCAAGGGATGCGAGATCGCTGTATGAGTATATCAGGGAGGTGTTATCCGCATATAGGAAGCCTTTCCCGTTATAGAAATTGTGTGTCATTTATGTGAATCAGTAATAGTAGGGGACCCAAAATGCTTCCTTGTGGAACTCCATATGTGATTTTTAGTTTGATGATGATGATATTATTATGTTTGATGTATTGGCTTCTGTTGTGTAGATATGATTTAAACTAATTTAGAGCAACGTTATTTACGTCATAATGAGATAATTTATAATTTATAAATAAGTATATCGTTAGAGATTGTATCACAGGTTTTTGATAGACCCATAAACAAGAGGACAAAAGACTTTTTGGGTCTTTTCGGTTTTAGGTCCGGCATTGGATTTTTTCCATGTGTTTGGTATAGACGTAGATTTTTACGCTGATCCCATTTCTGCAATCCGTTTCTTGGAGAAATAAACACGAAAAACGTTATGGCCCAAATCTTGTATTCAAATATCCACCTATACTTAACCTAACCTAACCCACCCTACCCTAACCTAACCTAACTTACCCTGCGTATGAACGCATCGAACAGCTCGAAGGGTGCAGCTTCAGTCACAAAACAGTGAACCACAGCGAAAACTTCGTGGACCCTTCAACTGGAGCACACACGCAACGGATAGAGTCGACGTGGAACCAACTCAAATGCGGTAACAAGCGCCGATGTGGTACGCACCGTTCCATGATCGACTCGTATCTCTGCGAGTTTCTCTGGCGTCGCCGACACGCAGGCAAAGATCTAGTGCGCCAAATGCTGAACGATATTGCGCAGTTTGGCAACTAGCAAACTTTGGTTTGTGTTCCGTTCTGGTTCTGGAAACCTGTAAACGTAATAAACTTGCACATAACTTTTTTCGTGTTTATTTCTCCAAGAAACGATGCGGAAATGGAATCGGCGTAAAAATCTACGTCTATACCAAAAATATGAAAAAAATCCAATGCCGGACCTAAAACTGAAAAGATCCGACTTTTTATTACACTAGGCAACAAATTTCAACTTTTTTTTGTTACAGACACGTGAACTACTGATTCTACTAAAGCGCTGATGCTGATTTCAGATCTGATATCAAAATTTCTCTATCACGTCCAGATTTGTGTAACCGAAAACCCCTATTTTTCATTTTTTTTCTCACCCGCTCTATTACGAAAGCCGTCTAAGCTACTTTCCGTGCCACGTTTTATGTAAGCTACTTAAATAATTAGTGAACAGGGATGTCTTTCCTCCTTTATTCTGGCTTAAGACAGACAGCGGAATTCCGCTGGCGAGTTACCACCCCTGCGCCCAACCATCCACCCAAATCGCGTTAGTATTTTGTTGTTACTACTGAAAGGCAAATTCATGTTCTTAAGTGAAACTTTGGTGTGTCCTCTTCCTTTGTCGCTTGTAGGATGACGAGCTCTCCTTCTGCAGGAACCAACAATAATCTCCCATCATATTTGGGTTGAAATTACCTTGGTATCTGTTTTCCATAACTGAGATCTGTTGGTGGAAGCGCTCACCATGCTCGTCACTTACAGCCCCAAGGTTGGCCGGGAAGAAGTCAAGATGAGAATGTAAAAAATGAATTTTCAAATACATTCTGCATCCCATTATTTCATAAGATTTAAGCATGTTTTCTACGAGTTTACGGTGGTTTTCAGCTTTGTGGTTTCCAAGAAAATTTTTGACAACTTCAACGAAAGATGTCCATGCTCCTAGTTCATTCTCATTTAGGTTAGATGGAAACGATGAGTCGTGGATGACACTGCGGATCTGTGGTCCAGTGAAAACTCCAGCTTCTAGCTTAGCATCTGTCAATATTCCTTTGAATTTATCCTTTAAATATTGGAAACCACTACCTTGATGATCCATACCCTTCACGAAATTTTTCATAAGGCCAAGTTTAATGTGAAGTGGTGGAAGATGTACTTTCTGAGGGTCAATAAGTGCTGGGTGTTTCACATTGTATTTACCAACAACATGTTCAGTTCTAGATGGCCAATCATGTTTTTTGTAGTGGTTCTTGTCATCTCTGCTGTTCCAGACACAAAAAGCACATATGCTTTGTGTAGCCCAACTGTAACCCAAGAAGTAATGATACAACTTTAAGGTCGCCACAAATATTCCATGTGTGGTCCTTATATTTGATGAGTCTTAGCAGCAGTTTCATCGATTCATAAGTCTCATTAAGGCCAGTGGCATGTGCTATAGGTATTGAAGGTTTTTCATTGCCGTTGTGCAGTAATACAGCTTTAAGGCTAGCTTTACTAGAGTCAATGAACAGTCTCCATTCTTTTGGATCATAGCGACAGCCAATCCCTTGCATCAGACCACTGATATCGTGGCAGAAACAAACGTTTTCTTCCTGTAAGTAAAATGATGAAAACTGCAAATGGCGATGGCGGAAATGGGAAACTTTGGTGTTTGGTTGGAGAAGATTAAATTCTTGAAGTCTTGAACCAAGCAACTCTGCCTTTTCTTTTGGTAATTCCAAATCGCGCACTAAGTCATTTAATTCCGCTTGACTTAACAAATGTGGGGAAATATTTGCATCTGGAACATATATGCCATCTTTCCCTGTTTCTATATCACTAGCAGAATCTTCAGATGAACTGCTGTCTGTTATCGTTGCTGGTGGAACTGGTGGTGGATTTGTTTCATCATGTGGTACTGGTTTCATTGCTGATTCGCAGTTTGGGTACGTGATCTTTGATTTGTTTTTCTTTGTGAAACCAGCAATCTTTGTCAAACAAAAAACAATCATTGAAGTGATTTTTCGGCTCACGCCAAACCATGGGGACTGAGAACGGCATAGCTTTTCTTTACCATTCATCCAAGCTATTAACATTGCATTGCACTGTGCACAGCAAATATGTGGTGCCCAGTCCCTCTGTTGGTCTCCTAACTTACAGTCAAAATAACACTTGTAGGCAAGTTTAATCTTTGTTGTTATGTTTCTACGTTGTGGCTTAGGTGTATATTGTCCACAGACAAAGCAGAAGTTGTCTGGGTGATTTACACAAGCACGTCTATTTGATGCCATTTTGAATTACCATACAATATCTGAAAAAACGTAGAAAGTAATTATTACGATGTGCAAAATAAAAAAATACACACCGTAGTACAAAACAAATGCTATAAAAACACACAAGTCACCACAACCTGTCACTTGCTCATCAGCAGAGAGCTTCAACAACCGTTCTGCTTGACTGTCACGTAGCGACTAACCGTTGGGCCGTTGCCCGTTACTATGCTCTTGACTCAGTGTTGCCAACTCGGGATAAATTTTATTTATCAAAATTGCTCGAATTTGTATATAGTTGGCAAAAAAAATTGCTTTAACCTTGAAAAGCAAGTTTCATATTACTGGCATTAAGCCGATTAAAACCAAAATCTTGACGTGGTAGAAAATTTTACTAAAAGTGATTTGCATTTTACACAAAATCTAGACGTGATAGAAAAAATCTAATTATAGATTTGAAATCAGCATACCGAAATTAGCTAGGAGCACCTATTTGGTCTTCTGTAACAAAATCTTTGTTGCCTAGTGATTTATTAAGGTTTTTATACAGAGGGTAGCACGTCTAATACGGCTGAAATTGTGTCGCTTGTTTTATGGCCTTCCCTAAAACCAAACTGATACCTCGATATGAAGCTATTTTCCTCGAAATATATCGAGAGCTGGTGTACAACAAGTTTTTCAATTGTAGATAAGATGGGTATACGTCGATAATTCGAAGGTAGTGATTGGTCTCCTGATTTGAATATTGGATGAACTCGTGCCTTTCTAAGTACGTCAGAGAAATACCATGACGGAGAGACCAGTTGAATAATATCAATAAAGGGGGTCATAAAGTATTTGACCATCATTTAAAGACAGCGTTTGGAATAGAATCGACGTGACATGATTTGTTTTTTAGGGTGGAAATAGTCATTGAGAGAGACGGGAGAGAAGGAGAAAATATGAACTGGGGGATTATCAAGATATTCTTCGTAGCTGCGTCTCGATGACGCTATAAGATCAGCTGTATTTTTTCCCACGCTAGCAAAGTACTTATTTAGATGATTGGCTATATCTAATGGTTCGTTATAAGTGGTATTAGTTATTGTTATATTTGTGGGAAAACGACTGTTCTTTCTTCCTATGTAAAGTTTCATTGATAAGTTTCTGTTGTTTCTTGGAATTACCTTTGTATTCTTCAAATTTATTGATATAGTACTCTGATTTTTGCTTTTTTGATTAGGCTATTTAGTTTGTATCTGCAATACAGTACAGTATCTGCAGTCTGTAGATCTGTAAATTCCTTTGGGTATTGCGCCTTTTTTGACATGTTTATAGATGAAATGTTGTTGCCGTATAGTTTTTAGGAGAGGTTCATGTAACCATGGTTTATTTTGCATTTTATTGGTCCTGTTTATTGTAGTTACAGGACAAAGCTCGTTGAATGAATCGTATAGTATGCCTGAGAACTTAATAAAGTTTTCATTTATCTCGTCATCCCATTCGAGGACTTTGGATCTATAACCTAACTCGTCTATTTTCTGTTTCAGACCTAAATTTTCATTTATTTTTCTGACATATTTTTAGGCAATCTGTCTCCGGGGTTCTATGACCCTCATTTAATGCTAAGACACAGACGAAATGGTCAGATCCCCAGCAGACGTATATCGGCTGTATGGTTCAGATGACCTTTACACCACATATGATCTATTAAGGTTGAATACTCTATAGGAGACTTAACAAGTGTAACTCGCGGAATGACTGGGCAGAAGCCACATGTTACCATTCTGTCTATGCGTTTTTTAGAGTTTCTATTTATTACATTTTAAGAGATCAGAATTGAAGTCGCCCAAGAAGATCGCTTTGTGCTGTTTTATATTATTATTATTATTTGAAACAAAGTCAATATTCTCCAGGAAATGGATAAAATCTCCATTTGGAGGCGGCCAATACCAATTATATTTAAATTAGTATTTTCCATGGTTATATTTACGGCTTATGTTTCAATAGAGTCGAACATTAACGTAAGATCACTGATTTGTGTACATGGAATGGATTTATGTTATGTAAATTGAAACCTCCCTCTTTTTCTGCCGTCACGACGTGTTTGAAAACATTTATACCCATCCAAAGGGTACGAGTCTTCAGTTGTTTCTTTTATATATGTTTCCGTGAGAACTATCATATGTTAGAGAATTGTGTCCCGATTATGTTCAGAATTAGTATCATAAACTTATTATTGAAATTTAGGTGGGCGGAACTTATGTCATTTGTATCGTAATTAACACTCTCGGAGACAATATGTGACAGATTAAAAAATTCATCATCGCCTTCGTGTTTATTTCGTAACAGTTCCAAAAGGCTTGGAAGGTCTTTCAAGGAAATATGAGACATAGTTAGGAATTCGACTAGGAAGAGAAAGCAATAAAACTTTAGGGAAACTGAAACAAAAGGAAAATTTGGTCAGGATGTTACAAATGAAGTACACAGTAAGGCACTGTTCTGTTTGGGAATCATATATTAATTGAAAGCTTCCGATAGTAGCTTGAGCAAATGAAAATGACAGTATCATAAAAATAATAGTAGTTCTAAGTAATAACAACAATATTAATAATAATAGATAGTGATAACTAATAAGAATTGATAGATAATAATAATAATAATAATAATAAAATATAAAAATAGTAATGATAAATATAAGTAATAATGATAGTAAATGATAAAAACTGACAAGTAATAATATTAGTAAGCAACAAAATTGACAAGTTACATCAGGCAGGCTCAGTTACAGTTTATGGTAGGTTTTGTGTAAATCACTGGGATGACGGTGATTTTAATCAGATAGAAAACTAAACCTTTAGAAGCTCATCAGGCAAATTCAGTTACAGTTTATGGCGAGCCAAATCTAAAATTTCAGTAAGTAGCATATCAGCAAAGTAATGATAATAGCAATAAATATAATAACCATAGCTACGGTGGCGAAAATAAAGATAATACAATGTGCTCGTATTATTATCATCAATTATTCATCAATAATTAATTAGTATCACCAATCAGTCAGTATTAAACAATTAATAATACAATATATTCATATTCTTATAAAAAAATTTTTTCATTAAGCAAGCATTTATTAATTTTCATAGATACACCAACTATAGCAACAATTGACCAACTAATGACAATAGTAAATACTGAGGAGTTCTTACTTTAAAGCATATAGTAATTAACACTAAAATATACTCGTATGATTATCATTAATTAAAATTATTATTGCTGGGAGATCTATTGGTGTGGCCCTGTGGGTGAGCGTTTCAATTAATTGGGACGGGGGCTGTGAAGGTATTTGGATCAAAATTAATTTGCAATATATATATATATATATATATATTGTCCCATTGCGAGCGAAGCACTTCGAAATCTCATCTGGGAAGTCCTTCCTGAAATCTCTCATTCTTTTGAAGAGGTTTCTCTTATAAGTGGTCAGATACTCGTTAATGGAAATTCTTGATCTCACCTGCATGCACGCGCCTACGAATTTCCTTCTCACGTTTTCATTTAGGATCACAATCCTGATAGGTCGTGTGGCGTTGTTCTCCTTGGGTCGACTGAGTCTAGAGGCTTCTATGATGTCTGTTGGTTTAACATTTATTCGAAGATTTCTTCGCAAAGCCTCGATTGTTTTATGCTTCAAGTCTTTATTTTCGCCTTCAGTAGGTCTCTCTGGCCTACTAATTACCATAATATCCTCATATTGGTCCTGTTTCAAGTGTTCTATTCTCTTTTCCAGTTCCTCTTTTTTTTCTGAAGTTTTCAGTTCTCTCCTTATGGTCAGCGGATTCTTTCTGCAGGAGTTCGGCTTTCTGGCTGAAGGATCTAACTTGCTCCGTGAGCGTCCACGTAATCCCATGGAGCTTGCGGTTATCATTGCTTAAACCTGTTAGCAGTTGCTGCTGTTCACTGGTGCCTTGCACCACGGCAGCACCACCTGTGGAAACGGGTGGAGAGGGAAGAGATGTGGCACCACCGTTTGAGGTCCAGCAATTGGGTATGTCGCTCTGGGTAGAGGAACTGGCACTGTCGTTCGTGGCAAATTTTGAATTTACTAAGATTTCTTATGAAATTACTACTTTCTTGGTTGTGAGACCAAATTATATATCTATACACATATATTATGTAGATCAAGTAATTTAGATCGTGCCTAGAACACGGGTTAGTTTTGCATGCAGATGAAGAAGGCAGCAAAATCTGAACTTTCACGAGCAAACATAAACACGTCCTTCCGAGGCGAAGGCCACAACAGGCCACAACAAATTTTCTTCTATAGCAGTCGGAAGCAAAAACAGTTTATTTTTCATTTTCATTTCAGGTTCAAGTAACACTAAACACTGAACTGAAATGTTCACTTCGTTAATTTCTTGTGGGTCATTTGTGTATTTGTTATTATTGCGTTTTTAAGGGTGTGATACTTCCTTTGCGTGCCGTCGCCTTTCTATTTATCAAAGTATGAAAATACATTAAACTCCCACACATTTGCGAGGATAGGTTCCTGGAGACCTCACAATGGTGCGAATCGCGAAAGGTGTTGTTAAAGATCTTACCTTATTGGATAGGAGCCGCGAAGGCCAACATTAACCTACATCACTGCCTATTATATAAAATGACACCTTATATAGTTACGATTAACTTAAATACTCGCGAGGAAAAATATTAGTAAACGCGTAATTAAACGTTTACATTAAACATAAAATATTTAACAAACATGGGGAGCTGCGTGATGGCGCTGATTGACTAATTCATGCCTGCCGCTTCATTTTCGTTTTCTTTATGGCCCTTGCTTACGTATAGTGTAATATATATTTCACTGTATTATTAAAACATTGAAACTTTTACTATACTATCGATATGTTATTAAAATAAATGAAAGGAAACAATAGATTTAACCAGACGAGATAATGTAAATAGAACAAAAATTAAAGATTTCATTTTAGTTTTAATGATTGTTTATGTATACAGTAAACTCCTTTGTATGCCTTACTACGCAGCTTCTGACGAAGCCAGAATGTTTACATTTTAGCCCAGTTTCCGCTTCGCGACTTTACATAGGTTTACACATCATTCAGGCCATTTTTTTTATATATATTCTTTAGGTTGAGCGGATCGCGAACAAACGGGGGAAGTTTGTAAATGCGTGAAATATATATATATATATATATAGAGAGAGAGAGAGAACCGTTTCACGCATTCGCGATAATGCTAGGCGCTAATTATCGGAACGCGAAATTGTGGAGTTTTACTATAATCTGATTTTTTTTTTAATGTGGTCTTGCGTTCTTCATCAAAAGATTTAAGGTAAAATGCTTGTTTCAAAGTTTTTCCTGATGTTTGTCTCATTTCGTTTAGTTTTTCATGTTTCAGTTTTTCGCATATTTGAATGCTTTGAATTAGAAGGTATCGGTGAGTTGAATGTAGTTTGTCTTATTTAAATACACTTTCTGATGCTTTGCGAGGTTTTCAAAGAGTTTGTTATTATTGTTATTTTAAAACCTAGTCCTTTCCTGAGTATTAGAACTGTACTCTTTGACTCGCGTACCAATACTTCACTATATTTAAGCTAAACAGGGTCCTCCTTCTTTTGTCGCTAATGAACACTAAATCTGCTTTGTACGTACCCTAATTATGTTTTATTTCAGAATTTTCCATGCAGTTTTCAGTATCCAATTACTTACGTATTACTTAGTTTTTAATGAACAAATTACATCTATTTATTTCTTCCACTAAGTTTAACATGATTTCTTTGGTTTGTGTATATTTAGTTCTGGTTTTTGATGTTACTGAATTGGGCGCTGTACTGTTGTTAAAGTAAAAATTAATAGCTTGACACCACTGTTGTTGATGACTGTATTGTTACAAAGTTGTGTCCCGGTCGTTGCTGATGGTGTTGGATATTTATTTGTTGATGATTTTGTTAGTTCGGGTAATATATAGTCGGATTTAAAATAAAATAATTACCATGAAGAGGATGTAACATTTTTTCGAACAGTGACACATTTTTCGTTTCAGTTACCTCGCGTTATATATAATAGGCCCATATTCGTTTTTGCTTATCTGAAGACAAAACAAGACCAAAATATAAATATGTAAAATTTCAATCCATCTCTTTTATATATATATATATATATTATATATATATATATATATATATATATATTATATATATTTTAGTCGTATGCATTTATTTATGAAATGAAGAATTTAATAAAGATAACGATGCAATTTGTATAACACTATTGTTATTAACTGCATGATTAATTCGTACACAAACAAAACATTCACGTAGCACTTATACAAGAAACAAAACTAAATCGCATGCACAAAACACCCACCATCCCTGACTTCACGGCGATCCGTCAAGATCGTACTGGGGGTCACGGTGGTGGACTCATCACTTACATACGTAAAAGCATTAGCTACACTGATGCCACCCAAAACATTAGAGACACAATCCAAGCGGATAACACGATAGAAATACAGGCAGTTAACATTAAAACACCCAAAACACAACACCACACTCATCAACATTTACATCCCACCAGATAGTTCACCTCAGGTGCCAGCCAATTACAATCCACAGTTACACAATCTGGCCTCTCTCATTAATGTCATCTTAGGAGGAGACTTCAACGCTAAAGACACTAGTTGATACCTGCACAACCAAAACAACACCAGAGACGCCAACATATCCACACAACTAAACAGCCTCTTCATTCTTAACAACGCAGAAGAACATACACATATACCACATCACGCAGGATACTCAAACTCCTCCCCAGACATAACGTTCTGTTCCCCCTCACTAGCAACACATACACACAAGAGAACAGAAAAACAACTGTCATCAGACCACCTTCCCATCATCATTACAACACATTCTACACTCTGCCCCAACAGCCTTAGGCACACTTACAGAAATTACAAGAAAGCTGATTGGGAACAGTTCAAAATACAGACTGAGGAACAATTCACCACATTAAACAGCACACCCATCATAAACATCAATACAACACTCAAGACATTTAATCAGATCATCAATAGTGCAAACAAATACATACCCGTGGGCAACATTAGGAAATACAACCCAAATTACACTAGAGAAATAGCCCACCTCATAAGACAACGTAACAACCTCAAACATAACACACAAACACCACACACAGAAGCCATAAAACAACGGATACAACAGCTCAACACAGAAATAAACAACAAACTTAAAGAAAAACAAACAAACATTTAGGGAATTCATAACAACACTAAACCACTCCAGAGATACATCCAGGCTATACAAGACTATAAACAGCATTACCCACTCTAACAGTGGCATTCACACTTCACACGCGGCTATCTGTCGCAGCCAAAATAATATCTCAACATATACACAACAAGCTAACATTCTAGTTAATCACTACGCAAAGCTAAGCCACTTAAACAGAGACAACAACCAGAAACACGCAGACAGACAAACAGCCAGACACAAGAAAACCTACAGACTCGACACGACCATTACACCCTTCAATACAGACCAGACCACCAAGATCATCAAAAACGTTAAGAATTCGAAGACTAGTGGACCAGACAACATATTTAACATACACCTTGAACACTTGTGCCCACAGGGAATACAAGCTCTCACAAACATCAGCACATATTCATACCAACACTGTATTATTCCTGACATATGGAAACAAGGTAAAATTATTACACTACTCAAACCAAACAAAAATCCAACAGAACCAGCTCCCTATAGACCCATTACTTTACTATGCACACCTTCCAAAGTAACAGAAAGACCAATCTTAAAAATCACCAACCCACACATATCACTATCGCCTATTCAACAGGGATTCAGACCTCACCACTCAACCACGATATTACTCACTAACCTCACGTAGCACATCATGGATGGCATCAACTCCAGACGACCAGCTCAACGTACACTATTAGCAACAATAGACATTAGTAAAGCATTTGATGCTATCCCACGCTTCCCTCTCATAAACAAAATACTCAACACAAACATGCACAATAGCATCAAAAGGTGGCTGAGCAACTATCTTTCAGGAAGATACTCACATGTCACATTTAAACAAACAAACAAACAAAACATATTTATTGCGGATCATTCACAATCCATAGCCATTTAACCTAACATACAAGTACAATCTTACGTACACATTGAACTTAATAAAAAAATAATATAAAAATACTATAAGGCCAACATAGCCACTTAACCTAGCATACTGGCATACTATTTGGTTAATTATCTGACAATTTTATGTATATTGTTATTACCTGAGATATCTTATAACACTTATAACACTTATTATAACATAGCCATTTGCTATAACACTTATTATAACACAACTTAATAGTTAATATGCATATATAATCTTTGCTACATTACAAAAATAAGGTATTGTAAACCAGCAGTTGTCTGAACCAAGACTGCCATATAGGTGAGAGGTACACAGTATCTGAAGACAGGACATTGTACAATAACACATTAGAGCTGTTTTGGACCCTAGCAATGAAATTATATATATTCTTCCGGATTAACATTTGGCTGGTAGGTAGGTTACGCGTAGTAAACATAAAACTGGCACTGCACCATTTTGGTTCCCTACATAGCATACGAAAAATATTATTATAAGCAACAGAGAGTTTAATCATGTAGCAGTTTTTGCCTCTCAATATCAAGTTCATCTCGCAGCTCGTGAGTAATTACATGACCTAAGTATTTACATGTGTCTTTGACAAGTATAGTCTGACCTTCATTTCAAAAGACCCACATGATACATGTTTCAGTAGATTACACCTAAAAATCAAAATACAGCTCTTTGCTCCATTATAGGTGATGTCATTTTCTATACCATATTGTTCACATACCTCTAATAGTACTCTCAGCCCATGGGGAGAGGGCAGGGCCGTAACTAGGGTTTAGAAATTAGTGAGGTCCAGATTTTTTTCGAGCGCGGCGGGACGAGCAAAATTCAGACCAAAATGACATCTACAAACACAACCCAAGCTGTACACTAAACACAAAACACTCGACGCTCCCTCTTTTCAAAAGAAAAGCGGTAATATGCGTTTCATACACGGAGAACGGTTCAGTCTCTTTTTTTTTTTTTTAGGAAATAATTACCGAGGTCCGGACCTCGGTGACCTCATAGGTAGTTACGGCCATGGGAGAGGGTGACAGAAGAGCATGGTCATCAGCCAGAGCTGGGCAATAAATAAATTGAATGTATTTAAATACTAAATACTAAATACATGGGAGAAATGTATTTAAATACTAAATACTAAATACATTTTACGAATGTATTTAGATACTAAATACAAAATACATCAATTGTATTTTAATACATTTGTAAATACATTTTAAATACATACAAATTTTAACATATGCATTCACTAATTCATGTTTTGATAAATTTCTACTTTAGGGGACACGGTGAATTTCGAAATAAATACACCACTCGATAGATCAGACGATTTTAAAAGCTTTTTCATCAATGAATTTTCCATCGCAAATTGGATTGATTGCAACGAGTTAGTTACACAGGCCCACTTAAGGCAGAGCCGTTTTGTACGATTATTCGGTCAATTTCAAGATATTTTTTGATGTCTAAAAAAACACTTACTTTCAGATGAGTGTACAGATTCGTTGTAGCATTGCTTGCAGCAGAGACTTCGTGTTTACACAGCAAGCAGGTGCACTTTACCTTATTACCGTCTTTAGATTTAATTTTAAAGTATTTTCCATCAAACAGAGGGTGCACTAAATTGTTATCTGCAGATATATCACTGTTTGATTCACCGGATTTGCTTGTTGAAGCCATGACACGCACACGATAAAGAAATCAACCACTTTCGACTAAGAGTGGCACACAACTGATTGAACTGACACGTTGAAACATGAACCATGCTGTACTACATTGTCGACGCGTCGTACTGTGCTAGTACAGAACGTGTATTAAGCCAGTAAAAGTATTTAAATGTTTATATTTTGAGTATTTAAATACAATGTATTTAAATACTCATTAAAGTATTTAAATACTATATTTAAATACATGAAAAACAATGTATTTATAAATACAGTTATAAATACACAAATGTATTTAAATACGTATTTAAATACAAATGTATTTAAATACTGCCCAGCTCTGTCATCAGCATACATTAAATGATTAATTTTTTCATTTCCAATGACACAGCCAGTACGTGCAGTTTTTAGTTCATTAGTAAGGTCATCCATGTATGTACAGCAGGGGCGCATTTACAGTGTGCGGGGTCTTGTGCAAACTATTTCTCGGGATGTATTATTTTAGTGTGTTAATGAATGACAATATTTTGTAATGCACATAACAGATATATTTTTTTAACACACAAAACACACATGCGGAAGCCATTCGGCTTATTAATGTGATATTAAAGACTATAACTTAACTATGTACACATACAATGTATACAGCCACACTAGTAGGCTACACAGTTGTAATGCACTTAATAAACATCTACACATTATTGTAATGCACTTAATAAACAGCTACACAGTTGTAATGCACTTAATAAACAGCTAAACTGTACAGCTTACTGTACTGTAAACAGAGTGTAGATTTGTAATGAATATTACATAGGACGCTTCCTGGCTTTTTGTTTGGAAAACTGCGTGATTGTGTCCTCGAAACTCACCGACTGCAACACCTCATGCTCTATACTCAACAGCGCCAGGGACGAAGGGCGCTCCTGGCCCATTGTGAGCGAAGGTAATTTTTGATCAGTTTGAGTTTCGAGAATGAACGTTCACCAGAACAGTTCGTGACAAACATACACAGGTATATTCTCATTGATATTTCCATGTTTGAGAATGTTCCTTTCAGTTCGTTTGTGTTCATATGCCGATAAAATCTGTTGCACATATCTTCACGTTCCGTCTGGGATTCTGTTTCACTTTCGGTGAGTTTCATTAGGGCAGCGAACTGCACAACTTCTGTTACCAGCTCTTTCTCCAGATCAGCCGGATAGCATTCTACTAGATGTTCAGCTGACCGTCGAAGACTGTCGATGTCCAGGACTAGAAGGAAATACAAAAATCCAAATCTTTTCTGCAGGACAGCGTACGCTTCTAGACGAGTGTTCAGAGTGGTACACAGTTTATCAATTATCGGTAGAAATGCAGTGGTCCGAAATGAATCTCTTGGTGTCAGGTTCGTATCTTCGGCAGTTCCAATTTCGTCATGATGGCACTTTCTCTTCTTTGTGCGTTGAGTCGATTCCTTGTATACGCGATGACCACACTTTCCGATGCTCTGGTCCTCGAATTCGTCAAATCTTGATCTGAGATCTTCAACAAATTGCAGTAGTGATTTAAGCAAGAGGGTGGCTGAGTCTAACGACATTCCTTGTTTTTGCAGAGATGCATTCGATTTTTGAAATCGTTCGAGAATAGTGTTCCATAAAACCAATAAAATGGCTGTTTCGAGTTGTTGAAGCTGTTTAGACAATCCCCTGGCTTCGATCCTGGCTTCCATAGTTTGGCTGGTATTTGCTGCTAGCTCATCCAGTACCACGATATTCTCGGCGTAGCCTTCGGTTAAAGATTTGGACGGCATCTGATCTGGCTGACCAGCGGGTATCAGAGAGACCTTTGTCAACCTTTAGTTTCTCACTACGGGAACTACTATCGAGAACCTCTACATGTCGACGCCATCGGTATGTCGAGGAGACGAGAAACGTATAGACATTCTGAATGAACATAAACAATTCAACGGCTGCTGTGCAACTGTCCACTGCTGATTTACCCACAAGATTTAGTGAGTGGCACATGCATGGCACAAACTCAGCATACGGAGATTTTTACTTCATGTGGCTCTTTACGCCGTTGTATTTCCCTGCCATATTGCTTGCGTTATCATAAGACTGTCCTCTGCAGTCTCCAATTCGAATGCCATGCGTCTCCAGAAAGTTGAGGACCACGTCGGCGATTCCTTTTCCTGTATGTGTGTTCATAGGTATGAACTGTAGAAATCGCTCGACGGAGCCAGACTCAACCACATATCGGACGGTGAAGCACAGTTGATCGGTGTGGGAAACATCAGGCGTAGAGTCGACGGATAGAGAGTAATATTTTTACTGCTGGATTTCTCGGATAATCGTCTGAAGTACTTTATCGGCCATCAACAGTATGAGTTCCTCGCAAATGAAATGAGAGAGATACGAGGTGTGTCCACTACCTTTGTTGGCATGCTCGCTTATATGCGCAACTAGAAAACTGTCATACTTACTTAAAAGTTCCAAAATTCCGTAATAGTTGCCGTTGTTTGGTGAACCGAAACGGGAGTCGTGTCCACGAATTGCTAGTCCTCGTGACGTGATATACTTGATAACGTCGACACAGCGCCGCAAAACTTCCTGCCAGTAGTTGCACTCCTTTTCAAACTGGCTCACCAGTTTCGAATCAACACGGCCGGAGACAGACTTTCTAACCAACAAATATCTCATCGACTCCATATGTTGCTCACATTTTCCGTGCGCTTCGACCGATTGTCTACCATGCTTCCAGTCGTTGAACCCGATTGTGAACTTGCTGTCCGCCCTCGACATTAATTTACAGACAAAACAGTAAACACAGCCTGTGGACTCAGAATAGCACAGCCATGACACCTCAATCCTCTCATTCGTCAAGCTATGTTTCTTAACAAATAATGTCTTCGTACATCGGCGTGTTGTACCACTTTCAGTAGTTGAAGAGTTACTGAAGTCGCTGTCATAATTTCGACAATCTGATGTTCCCCGCTCTATCCAGAACTCTCTAAAGTCATCGGTCAGCACTTGTGGCCACAAACCAATGTCATTAATTGCATGTCCTGAATTGGTGGGCCTGCTGAACGCACTGCTGATGTAGCGGAGGCAACTGGTAGGCCTGCTGAATGGGTTGACGTAGACGAGTCTCCTGAAAATGAAGCTGGTAGGCCTGCTGAAGGGGCTGACTTAGTTGCTGATGATTTAATCCAATTAATCAGTTTCGGCACCGTCGCAAGAAACTCTTCTCTGCGCTTCTTATCCTTACGCTTCTCACTACCGGGTTTATATTTCCTCCTTCGATCCCGGTCACGGCTCGTTTCCATGTTGTACGTATTACAATGCCAACAATAAGAACATAAATCATGAATCTGCAACAGAAACAACAAGAAGTAAGTTAGTAACAACATTAGAAATGAGTAACACTAACAATAACAACAAATTAAACACCATCAAAGCGGATATTAGAATGTCTGATGCCATGCCGCCTGCCGGAAAAAGCAAAACTCGTCGCAGATGGCAAATACGTGACGTTTAATTTTTTTCAATTGAAATTTGCGGGGCCCATCGAGCGCGGGGCCTTGGATATTTGCCCGGTGCGCCACCCCCTAAATGCGGCCCTGATATACAGAAAAGATAGGGTGATAATATATCTCCTTGCCTAACACCATTAGTCACCTTAAAACCTGGTGATACAGTGCTTTTCCATCTTACAAACATGGTCTGCTCTGTATACCAGAATGCAAGTATCCTAAGTACATATTTAGGTACCCCTCGACACAAGAGTTTCTTGAAAAGTTTGTGATGGTTAACTCTATCAAATGCTTTTGATGCATCCAAAAAACAGGAATATACATTGCTGTTTGACATCTTGTATTTTAGGACGGCTTCCTTTAGCATATAAATACACATGTCAGTACCATGTTTCACTCTAAAGCCAAATTGATTGTCATAAGTCTGCAAGTAAGTGCTTATCCTATTATAAATGACATTCTAACACTTTAGAAAGTATACTGGCAAGTGCTATTGGCCTATAATTATTCTTATCACAGATACTAGCACCCTTATTTTTAACAACTGGCAACAATACAACTGACAAAATGGACTGTGGCAAGTACCCATGTATCATACAGCTTGTGAAACACATTGCAAGCATAGGTATTATACGAGGGCTACAACATTTTAAATGTTCTGCTTATATGCCATCTAGGCCACAACTTTTGTCATCATCTAACTTATGAATAGCCTAGATTTCTGAATCATTAATTAATAGTTCCTCAGAGCGTTTTAAATTTAGGTATATATCTAGTCTATCCCCCCCGAGACAATTAAATAGGGTTTCATAATTTAATGACAAGTCATCCAAAAAAAACCGTTTTCTGAACGGGGTCCCGCAAGGCTCTGTTCTCTCACCAACACTGTTCAACTAGAAATAACGGGTGTAAGTTGACAAGTAGAAGGTTCGAGACAGCAGTTGCGAAAAACTTTTTTACGCATAGAATAGTAAATAGCTGGAATAGTTTGCCGGTAGAACTAATTAGTAGCACGTCTATAAACATGTTTAAAAATCGATTAGACGCATATGTTGAGAGATTGGGTATAGTTTAAGGTAGTAAAATTAAGGCTTTGTGGTTCGGAACCCACGTTAAATTGTAGGTCCCCTCCGCCACCACGGAGATCATGCACAATACACAATTACGAACACAGTTAGGTAGACCAGCCATGAGTGGATCCTAGGGTCTTTGTTGGTCTGAAACATTATAACATTATGACATTTCAACACCCATAGATAACAAGCTTACCTTATCATCATACGCAGATGACATCACTCTAACATCCACCCACAACAACATCGACATCGCTACAAATAACCTACAAACATACATAAACAGTATACAAGACTGGTTCACACACAATAGACTCAAAGTAGCACCCACAAAATCAACCATCACCTTGCTAACAAGCAACACAAAAGAACACCAGATAACTCCACAGCTTACATAAGCAACACCAACATTCCACACGCTCACAGGACCAAAATACTTGGGGTCACATACAACACATCATTATCTTTTGCAAACCACATTCAGGACATTAAAAACAAATGTACGTCAAGACTTAACACGCTTAGGGTACTAAGAGGCACAAACTTTGGACACCAGCAGGAAACAACATCACTCATATACAAACAATATATTCGCTCAGTTATGGACTATGCTAGCCCATGCTGGGCACCCATTATCTCAAACACACACATAAACACCTTACAGGCAATACTAAACAACGCACTTCGTATCATTACGGATGTACTCAAACAACACCAATAGAACACCTGCACACAGAAACAAAAATACTGAAAGTTAGGGAACATTTAGACATGAGGGGAACACAATTCATGGCAGCAGCGACAACTAACCCACAACACCCTTGCCACTACATGTACAATCATGCACCAACACCTCGCACCATTAAGGTAACACCAGAGAGACATTATAACCAAATACTCCATTCCATACCACTCCCCACAGATATCACACAGTACAGAAAACACATACACAAACACCTAACCCACAAAGCACTGACACGACTCGGTCCGAATGCGGTCCTAGGTGCGAAGCCGCCACCCATTGACAGGTCAGAGACCAGCCTGAGCAGATCGGATCGAGTTAACTTAGTACGATTCCGATGTGGACATCACCCTAACTTACAGACATATAAACACAGACTAGACAACTCCACAGACGACACCTGCCACCTGTGCCAGGACACACCACAAACAATTGAACTCATTATGGCAGACTGTACCGCTCTAGCACAACAACGAACACAACACAACATCACTTGTGCGCTGAACCTCTGGTCCACTCCGGAGAGGACGATCGGTTACCTGCGTGCCGCCGGCTTTGCTCGATCAGGGTGGGCTGATCGGCAACCAACATCAACAACAACTGCATGATTTTTTCTCCGTATTCACAGCCACGAAGGTCATATAACAAAGGGGACGTACAGTTTCACGTGTAATCTGAACTGCGGGTCGCTACATCTAAACGAAGAGGACCGTTACCAATCCAACTACTATCCAGATCCAATGTCGGTAAACTTCACCGATCTTATGAGAAGCGGCGTAACCGTATGGTCACGACGTAGCCCACCCATGTAAGATCTAATTTAACCAAATGTTTCGATACAAGACATTTTTGGAAATCAATTTTAGCTTACTTTTTTTTTGCATTCAGGAAAACTTTGTGTTTGTAAAAGTCTATCATTACAAGGTATTAAAGATAATCACTCGTTGTCTGAACTTGAAGAGAGAAGATAAAAAAAATTTCGGTTTTCTTTTAGAAGTTCTTGTATTTGTTTTATTATAATCCTGTTCCAGATTTACAACCGGTGGCGTGTGGATGCATTGGACCAGGATGAGCCTATCGTCATTATTTTGCCGTTGTCTGGAAGACTTAAGAACTTTCAAAGATTCATTGGTAAGGTTTTTTTGGATCACCTGAAGATGAGAGCCCCCAGCCTTCGTTAGTTAGCCTTATAAGGCTAACTAACGAAATATCACGACGTAACCTAACCAATCGTCAAGGGCGTACAGTTGATCTAACGACTGGTTAGGTTAAGTCGTGATATTTCCGTTAGTTAGCCTTATAAGGCTAACTAACGAAAGCTGGGGGCCCTGATTTTCAGGTGATCCGTTTTTTTTTAAGTCTTGAGGTTTCAGCTGTATTACTTACTCAAGAGAAGAATATAGACTGTTTATAACTTATAAGTGACTCTGATAAAAACAGCTGTTATCGTGCTGTCGAAACGTCAAGACACGAAAACTAAAAATTTTAAAAAAATGTTTTGAGTTCTCGTTTATTTATTTTTCATAACTTAACAGAAGTTTTTTCTCAATCAGTCATGAAATATCACTAAATGATCTTTGTTTTGGAACATGCGCGAGTCTTTTTTTTTTTTAATGATGAAAGTTTAAATCTTAATGAGATTTTTCACATATCACGCGAAGTACAGTACAGTAGGTTATTAGTCCATGACGAGGTGCCACCTAAAAAGAGGAAAATAACGAAGTATTTAAGGAAGAAAATTTATATGGAAGAAATTGAAGCTGAAGGATTGAAAGACTTTCTCTTCCCAATTATACGAGGGGTGTGGGTGTGCAGAAAGTTTCCGCAAACATTTAAAAAAAAATTACTACTGCGTCAGATGGTTGGATTTCAATAAAATTTGGTACGCATAAACAACAATACATGGTCTGTTCGTCAATCGAGTCTCCGGGTAAATTAACGCACTTTTATAATAGTCTGTCGGGCAGCGAATGTATACTACTTCGGAAGAAGTCTGTATTCTGTTCACGAAAACAACGGTGTTACGTCGCTTTTAATGCGTTCATTACTCGAAAATTGTACTCCTCGAAGGTGGTTTTTCATTTACGCTTAAACGCTTCTTGTTTCGCCGAGAAATATTGACCACGTTAAAGAAATGTTAAAAATATATAGAAAAAAGTAGAAATCAGAAATAAAACTTATTCCGTCTCTCGCCATTATTAAGTACGTTTCATTTTCAGAGGATTATGAGAGAGAGGTTTTAATTCCGAGGGAAAATGTTATTTTCATGATTGTACTTTACGGACCGGATGTGAAGAGCAGAGAATCAGTAAAGGAGAGTATATCAAAATTGATCACGCAGTATCCAAGTTCAACGATTAACGTTCTTGAGGTAAGTTATAATGCGCAGTTTTTATTAGTCATATATATACAGGGTATCCCGTAAGTCCGGTCTCATAGGAAAATTTATTTTAAATTAAATTTACAAAAGTAATACATCAGAACTAAACCAATATGGAAGCGAGTTACACTCGTGAGGAAAAGGCGGAGGCCTTTTCCTCACGAGTGTAACTCGCTTCCATATTCGCCATTGCGCGTTATTCTACCCGCGACAAATAAAAGGTTCCAAAACGAGACATCAGTTTGAACATTTGTTTTAGTTCTAACGTATTACTTTTGTTAATTTAATTTAAAATTAAATTTTCCTACGAGACCGGACTTACGGGACACCCTGTATATACGCTAAAATATAAATCAGAGGCAGTCTTAAGCTTATCACCATTAACAGATATTGCTACTATAAATTCAACATAGTTTGGAAATTTAGTGATTTAGAACCATTTGTACGCCGTTGGTACATTTTGTTTTTCTGAAAGATTGTTTAAATTTACGATCCTTATTCGAAACCAAATGGTAAAATACATCAAAGTATACATCAAGGCTTATATATTATACCTCTATAGTATAAGCAGGGAAAACAGGCTCCCACCATTTCACCAGTTTTGGAATGACGCCCTCAATTTTGATTGGTCGATGACAGCTACATTTGTTAACGAATAGCAACTTCTCGTGAGCCAAATTATTATTTTTCAGAGAACATTTACACCACGCTTATGATCGATAAGTTTAGCTGTCTGGAAATCTTACTTTTTTATAAAACTTGGTGCATTATTATTATTATTATTATTATTATTATTATTATAATAATAGTAAAATTTTGGACAATCTTTACACGCTGGAAATATAAACTTTTAACATTATACTAAAATATTTCAAATGAACAGACTCGTTACTTCTACTAATCCAAGATAAATGAATAAAAAAATTGTGTCAAGTCCTGAGAAGCCAAAACGTGGCAAAAACCCTCTATAACTTAATAATTGCTGTAGTACATTTACGTGACAGTTGTTGTTGTTCGTCAATATATTTATATGCAGGAATATAGGCGTATTTATTTACTCATTCATAAGAGATAAGATAAACTCTTAGTTTGTTAGATTAAAAAATAACACGCCACTGCAAATACGGTACCATGTCAATTTCAACACTGTCAAAAGTTATCGATAGGCAATGCGACATTCGTAAAACCTGCCCACGGGGGCATTTATTGTGGGTAAGAATAAGTTTATCAAGTAAAAAAAGTTATGGCGATATTATCAAAATTGTGGGAAAAAAATGGTCCACAGATGCCTCAATAAAACAAAGCTGTCTTTGTACGTACAACAGACAAGTTACGTTCACAAAGTAGATTTTTCCATGATGCCAGTGTCCGTATAACTCAGTGGTTTAAGCGAAGTAAAGCCACTAAAATCGGGGTTTCGAATCCCGATGATGCTGGTAATAATAATAATAATAGTAGTAGTAGTAGTAGTGGTAGTAGTAGTACAGGAGTTAGGGCAATGGATCTGATTAGCTGGCCTGAGCACTGTGCCATTTTCTCTCCCATCTGACGGATTATTATTTCTCAGAAGAAGAGGGAAACTCTAAGAGTGTGCACAATCACTATTACACCTTATTCACACTGATCTTGGAACAAGGAACAAAAGTTTCAAGAACTCTGTTCATGGAATTCCTGTTACTTAGAAAATTAATTCCGTTTACGCCGAGTGTTTACACTGGTTTTGTCGATTTAACGGAACCCTGAAGTCAATAATTTACTTATTATGGTAAAATTTCGGCTACATAATTTTTCTCTTATAAAGATAAACTACATTTGTTGAATCAGTTCTATAGGGAGATTTGTTAATTTTTTTAGCAATAAGCTCCTTGGTATTGTTCTGGGATTTGTTCCATGAAGCGCGGAGAGATACTGACTGAGGCGCGTTATGGTGTGATGGTGAGAGGCGAGCAGCGGATGTAAACACTGAGCCAAATCACAGTTAACTCGGTGTCATGGTCACGGATAGGTGAACAATGGTCACCATTAGTAACTCACGGTTAACTCGATTCACAGTTGAGTGAATGACGGATAACCGCTTGAATACTGAAGCTGTGGATGCAGAATACAAAAGAACAAAAAATCACAATTTGATGGTAAACTCAAACAATTATTATAATTAATTTTATTATACATAGCGTTGCGCCAATTAGTAATAAGTCCAGAAGTTCATTTTAAAACAAAAATGACAGACTAAATTCACTAATAGGTAAAGCCCTTTAAAACAGTTGAACAGTGCAAATTCATTTTTTTGTGTTAGATGGCGCTGTATCGCTGCAGTGAATTGTCTCGGAAGTATGAATATTTATGAATTTATGAATGAAAATGTAATCACTGAAGTGATTGTGTGTTTTGCAGATTTTAATAGTTTAATGTGGTTTCATTTAATTATACGCGTATATGCATATACCAATATATGATTCGGTTATTTTTTTTTATGCAGAAATGTGGGACGAGGGCGAATGCCCGCAAAAACACCCATCCTATAGAAGAAGAAGAGAGCCAAAATCAAGGTCTAGGGTTTACGAGATGCCTGGACACTGCGTTTGATAGATTATAAGTCATCGACACCAGTGTGTAGAAAGTCTGGTACTGCATGCTCTCCTTAAAGGAGAAGGCATGGAATTGTGTAGTTAGAGAGTTTAGAAGAGCAGTGTCCATCATATAGCGATAGTAAAGAGAGAGAGTGAGGAGACAAGAGCCCTGTACAGAGACAGCAACTGAATCGGGGTGAAGAAAATGCGGAGGCGGTACAACACACCTAACCTCTTAGAAGCTGTTTTGGAAAGAAAGTATACGATCTTTCCAGGAAAGATCACGAGAAAAGGAAACGCCAAGAGTGTTAAGAGAAGAGGAAGGATTGAATTGTGTATTGTTGAAGGTAAGGGGATAGTCGTGTGGAAGATTGTGACGCGTAGACAGATGGAGAAACTGTGTTTTTAAGACATTGAAAGCCACAAGGTTTTTCTGCCCCAATCACAGATAACAGAAAGATCAGAGGTCAGGTGTACCATAGCCGTCCTATGCGAATCATTGATTGATTGTTGAGAGGGACGCTTTGGAAAGTGGGTGGAGACGTGAAGAGTGGAATCATCGGCAAAGGAATGGATAGGACAGGAAGTGCGATTTAATAGATCATTAATAAATAAAAGGAAAGAGTGGGTGACAGGACAAAACCCTGAGGAACACTGTTAACAGCTTTAGAAGAAGAACAGTGGCCACCTACAACCGCAGCTATAGATCAGCCAGAAAGGAAAGTAGAAATGAAGACACAGATAGAGGAGGAGAGAAACTGAAGGAGGGCAGTTTCGAAATTAAAGATTTGTGGCAGACTCTATCAAAAGCTTTCGATATGTTTAACGCAATAGCGAAAGTTTCACCGAAATCCCGAAAGAAGGATGAACAAGAGTCAGAGAGATATGCAAGAAGATCACTAGTAGAGCCGCTAGAGCGTCCCTTGCGGAACCCATACTGACAATCTGAAAGAAGATTGTGAGAAGAGAAGTGTTTAAGAATCTTCCTATTAAGGATAAATTCAAAATTTTTAGAAAGGCAAGAAATTAAAACATTTGGACGATAGTTGGAGGATTGAGAGCGGTCACCCTTCTTTGGGACAGCTGAATGAAAGCGAACTTCCAGCAGGAAGGAAAAGGACAAGATGAAAGACGAAGACGAGAGTTTGCCGCGGCAGGGTGTCAGCACAGAAGCACAGTTCTTGAGAACAACAGGAGAAACACAATCAGGACCGTACGCCTTCCTGGAGTTGAGCCCAGAGAGAGCAGAAAGAACATCTTTGGAAGAGATTCTAATTCCAGACATAATTAAGTCGGAAGGAGGAGATGGAGGAACAGCACTGGAATCGTCCAGTGTTGAGTTGAAGAGCGAAAGTTTGAGCGAAGAGTTCAGCTTTGTCAGGAGAAGAGACTGCAACTGAGCCGTCGGAGTAGAAAAGAAGAGGGAAAGAAGAACAAGTAAATTTGCTGAAGAGGTTCTTAGCTAGATGCCAGAAAGAGCGAGAAGAACTAGAATTGGATAGGTTTTCACATTTGAAGGAATTTTTGGCGAGTCGAAGAACAGTGTGTGCAGAAATCCGAGCAGAAATATAAGCTAAGTGAGAGTCAGGAGTTGGATGGCGACGGTACCTTCTGAAAGCGAACAGCATTAGAACATGTAAAGTTGAACCAAGGTTTTTTGCATTGATATTAGGAAGAGAATGTGGAATGTACGCCCCCATACCCGAGAGAATCACCTCTGTGATGCGCTAAGCACCCTCGGGAGGGCCCTGGCCACGGAAACTAATCATTCCATGAGAAATCACAAAAGTACTCCCAAAGGTCCTCCCAATCAGCAGGGCCAAAGTGCCAAAGGCGCCTCCTCTTGGGAAGATCCAAAGGCCGAATTGGAGTGATAGGACAGGAAACAGATATAAGATTGTGGTCGGAGGAGCCCGATGGAGAAAAAAAGTTTCGCAGAGTAAGAAGAAGGATGAGAGATGGGAAATAAATCCAGAATGTTGGGCCTATATCTAAATCTCCAAGTCGATCGGGGATACGAGTAGGGTGCTGTACAATCTGCTCTAGATCATTAAGGATAGAAAAGTTGTAAGCTAGTTCACCAGGGATGTTAGTGAAATGAGAAGAAAGCCAAAGTTGGTGGTGAACATAGAAATCTCCAAAAATGGAGATTTCAGCAAAGGGAGAGTTGGATAAAATGTATTCTACTTTGGAAGTGAGGGAGTCAAAGAATTTTGGATAGTCAATCGAATTAGGAGAAAGATAGACAGCGCAGATGTATTTAGTTTGAGATCGGCAAGTAAGCCGTAGCCAGAGGGTATAGAATTCGGAAGATTCGAGTTCGGGAATATGAGAACAAGTTAGGTCATTGCGTACATATACGCAACATCCACCTTTGTAATGAAACTGAGTATAGAGAAAGTAAGAGGATACAGAAAAAGAGTTGGTGTCGGTCGTTCCAGACACCTGAGCTTCAGTGAGGAAGAGAAGACGAGGTTTAGGGGAGGAGAAGCGGTGTTCATCAGATTGAAAATTAGAAGAAAGGCCACGAATGCTGCAGACGTTTATGAAAAGTGAACCAGGCAGAGACCCAGAACATCTCGAATGAGAAGTAGCAGATCCATCCTTACTGCCCAGGTCTGCCTTCCCGGTATTGGCAGCGGTAGAACCAGAAGTGGGGACAGTTATGATCCCCTCACTAAGGGACTCCGAGGCTCTTGAAGTTGTTGCCTTTTTTATTTTAATGTGTTCTTACTCTCTACATTATAACATCTTATCTCTTTGTTATATATACACACATATATATATATATATATATATATATATATATATATATATATATATATATATATATATATATTAGTGGTGGACCGGATATCCGCATCATTTTTGACATCCGCAGATGTTGAAAAACTGACATCCGGTCCACCACTAATATATATATATATATATATATATATATACACACACACGTGTGTGTGTATACGAGAGCCCACCTTTTTTTGTCTTTCTAAGTTACCTTGTAAGTTCCAGAAATTTTGTACACAAGTAGTTACATACCTTTTTTACAAGTTTTTATTTTTCCACGTAGTCTCCATCCATTTCTACGGCTTTCCTCCACCTCGAAACAAGGGTCTTTATTTCTTGCTGATAAAAGTCCGCTGGGTTCCGCTGGAGCCACCTCTTAACCTCCTCAACAACCTCTTCGTCATTCTGAAACTTTCTTCCACGAATAGCATCCTTCATTGGCCCAAACAAATGGAAGTCTGAAGGTGCCAGATCCGGGCTGTGTGGAGGGTGGGTAACACAGTCAAGCACATTTTTGTGATGGCCTTTCTTGTTTGCAAACTGTTGTGTGGTATTGCGTTATCGTGCAAAAGAAGGACGTCTTCCAGTTTTCTCTCCGGTCGAACTCGCTTTATACGTCTCTGGAGTCTCTGTTGGGTAGTAATATATGCCTCTGAGTTCATTGTTTGTTCTTTCTTCATAACGTCCACCAGAATCACCCCTTTCATGTCCCAGAAGATGGTGGCCATTACCTTCCCTGCAGAGGGAGCCATTTTGATTTTTTTTTGCGTGGGGAGTCTGTGTGATGCCACTCCATGGATCGGCGTTTTGTTTCAGATTCAAAGTGGTGTACCCAAGTCTCATCCCTAGTCACACTTTGTGAAAGGAAGTCATCCCCTTCTGTCTCGTATCGAACCAACGACTCAGAAGCAATTTCTTTTCTTTGGGCTTTGTGATCTTCAGTCAATTCGCGAGGAACAAACCGTGAACACACTTTTGAGTATCCCAGTTGCTGAATTATTGTGTTCACACTTCCTTCACTAATTCCTAACTCCAGTGATAGCTCCTTGTATGTGACGCGCTGATTTGATCGAATGATGCTGTTAGCACGTTGCACAGTGTGAGATGTCACAGCCGATGCCGGGCGACCACTGCGTGGCTCATCATCGAGGCTGGCTCTCCCTCTCTCCGATGATCTCACACGCTTAGACCAGCGTCCAACTGTGCTTCGATCAACAACAGCATCTCCGTAAACGTTTTGTAGACGTTTGTGAATATTTCCAACTGTTTCCTTCTCTGCGGTTAAGAACTCGATAACAGCTCTCTGTTTACGATGCACATCACTGTCAGACGCCATTTTCGAAACTGCGTTAACCATCGGTTTTATACAAGGGCGTTTAAAAGCGGTTTTATACAAGGAGGGGAGGTTCAAACTGGAAAAATCCGGTTATGTGAAGCGCAGAAAGTTCAAACTTACGGCCCAAAAGACATTTCAGCCCCATGGCGTATTATTTAGCTAGGAAAAAAGGGTGGGCCAAAATATATTGAGTGCCCCTAGTGTGTGTGTATATATATATATATATATACAGGGCGTCCCAAAAAAATGTATACACACTTTAACAGCTGATAGCTCAATTGATGTTTCTTTCTTTCCAAGTTAAACCCATTAGAATTAATAATGGCAGTCAGACTAAGCTTTGAACAAAGGAAATTTATTCTAAAATGCTACTGGAAGTGTGAAAACGCAGTTGAAGTGCAAAGACAGTTTAGGAGGGAGTTTCAAACAGATCCACCAACGCGACTTACCATCACTCGAATTAGAGATAAGTTTGAAGCCGCTGGAACTGTTCAGAATGTCCACAAGAAGCGTTCCGGAAGACCACGGACATCGACAAGCCCCACAAAGCAAGAAAGAGTACTGGAAACGTATCACCAAAGTTCAAGAAAATCTGTGCGGCAAGCGAGTCGTGAGGTAGGAATTTCAGAATCGTCTGTCCAACGCATTTTGAAGCGCTGTCAATGGAAAAGTTACATTCCAAGATTAGTCCATGCTATTAATGAAGATGATCCGGACCGAAGAGTGGAGTATTGCGAGTGGTACTTGGCACGATGTGGATGTGGATTGGACGAAGGGGTTTCGTAGAATACCCTCCACGTTCACCAGACCTCACACCACTAGACTTTTTTATGGGGATACTTAAAAGACAAAGTCTACGCTATAAAACCTGCAACAGTCGCTGAATTGAGAGCAGCCATTGAACGAGAATGCACACAAATACCAAACGAAATGTTTCGTGATGTTTGCGATTCCATTGCTTCGCGTTATCAGCAGTGCCTGGACCAGAACGGACGTCAGTTTGAAAACAGGCGTCGACAAAACAATTAAATAATGTCTGTAGATTCTATTACATTTTGAAAATGAAATGTATTTTAATAAACACTGCCTTTATAAGTATTTAAAGTGTGTATACATTTTTTTGGGACGCCCTGTATATATATAATACAGGGAATCTGTATAACTAGGGGTTTCATGAAATCCCTAAAATGTTCAGGGATTTCATGTAGGGTTAAGTCGTGATATTTCATTAGTTTTAACGAAAATATCACGACTTAACCTAACCAATCGTCAAGGGTGTACAGTTGATGTAACCGGGCATTGAATTAACCTAACCGGGCATTCAGTTAACCTGGGCATTCAATAATTTTCCCGTAGGTTTAACGAAAGTGTCACGACTGAACCTTACACGACATCCCTGAACATTTTAGGGATTTCATGAAATCCACAGTTACAAAGATTCCCTGTAATATACAGTGTATATATATATATATATATATATATATATATATATATATATGGGATGCAACGGGTAGCGCTTTTACCGGGTAATCGGGGGTACGGGTACCCGAAGTGTAATACCCGATCGGGTACGGGTACCCGATTGGGTATTGAAGACGTTCCAAAATTTGTTGGTTTAGTACCGCGACTTATTAACTGTGTGCAGTTCAAGCACTTGGCTTTACTATTATCTAATTTATCGATGACAAAATAGTCCGAAACCATACTACGATTTGCCATTTTGAATGTTTTGTTAAAAAATATTATACAAAAATATATCAAGGAAACCTGCAAAACAATAAAATTAAAATTAAATTAGAATTTAGTTTTTACTACCCGTACCCGATTTTTTAGTAATTACCCGATCGGGTCGGGTATCATCGAGTAGTACATTACCCGATCGGGTCGGGTACCCGTGACATCCCTAATATATATATATATATATATATTATATATATATATATATATATATGTAAAGGATACCTTGGTAAACTTGGTTTTTGCTTCCGCCTGAATTGTTCAGTTTGACGAGGGCCAAACTTGTTGCCCCACCTTAGACCTACAGCTTAATGTGGAATCCGAACCACGACTCAGCATGGGTGGTCAGAAATTACAGTCCTCGCCCGGACTTCATCTCACCATCTCCCGATCAGCAGCCTAGCGTCTTAACCACTCGGCTACCCAGGGAATCCATTTATCTACCGACCATTTTTTTATGGAGGAATGAATAGCTGGGTGAGCTGTGCACCGCCTGCCATTCGAATCAGGTGCCGGTGGAATCGTAGTCAGCGATGCTAACCACTACACCACCGAGGTGCAGATTTATTTCATCTTTAAAAACAATAATTCCTTTCAGAGTGACTCAACTGATAGCAAGTCTACAGCTTTGAAGCTCGGAACATCTGCATGCAGTCCTGGAGATTTGATATTTCTTATAGATGTAGACATTACCATTAAGTCAGAAGTTCTGGACAGAATAAGATGGTTCACTATCCCCGGAAAACAGGTTTGCTGCTTGGATTGATTCTCTTCTTGTCGAAATACCTCTCAATCTTCGTGCAGGAAATTGTCAGCATATATGATATATGATATATGTACTTTTCTTTCAGGTTTATTACCCGATTGTGTTCAGCGAATTTCAGCCAACTTTAGCGCGCAATAAATCGATTGGAGAAAATTACACTCATTTTGTGGTTAGTCTTAGTAATTGATAAGTACACTAAGATTAGATGTAAAAGATTAAAACAACCTTTCTTTGTAGGTCATCTACGGACGTATGTTTTCTGCATACTACAGTTCCTTTCCCTCTCTACCATCCTAGCTGGACCTGCTGGCTTAATTTATAGGGTTGAATTAACCATAAAGAGTATTAGGTTTCTTTTCTTCACCCTTCGAAATGATAGCTAAGATTTAACTGATTAAAGAAATTTCAGAATGAATTTTATATAAAGGTTTAAAAACTATGGAATGGGTAAAATTATGTTTAATATAAGCCAAATTTTAAGACGAGCTGAAATCATTATTTTAAGGAACAGCCTTGCTTCCTTTGATTGTGTGAAGATATGTAGTATGAAGAAAGATTGTTTTACACACACACACACACACACACACTTTTAATTTCATCGTTAGGCATGTTCCCATTCACACTATAAAGTATCGCATCTCTTGTACAGGGTGTTCGGAAAGTCACTGTGCACTTATATTTATTTAATAGCATACAATAGTATGCTATTAAATAAATACATATAAGTGCACAGTGACTTTCCGAACACCCTGTATAATTCTTATCATTCGTTAATTTTGAATGTTCTCTTTTAAAGTATGATCAAGAAATGGGTCGCTGGAGAAGATATGGCTTCGGAATGGTATCCATTTACGGGTCAGACCTAAATCGAACGGAAGGGTTCGACACCTCAATCATTGGATGGGGGTTCGAAGATGTCGACCTTTACCAGAAGGTAATGATTGTTTTTCTCTTAACAGCCAAAGATGGCATCGCTTGACACGCATTTGACATGAATTTGTTATGAATACAAGCAATTCAGTACATAAATATTTAATGTATAAATATGAGCAAATTGAGCCTACAAACCTATATACTTTCGTTTTCCCGTTTATACATAAAATAGAGATTTTTTATATTTTGACAAAGCAAGACTCGACCCTAGAACACTGAAACAATTTATCTTTATTTCTTAGGTTATGAAAGAGAAATCGCTGGAAGTATTGAGATGTCCAGATCCAGGCTTAGTTCACGTGTATCACGATAAAACGTGCGATAAACATTTAGAAGGGCAGAGATTTGGAATGTGTCGTAATTCAATGTTCAGCGTTTTTGCGTCTCATAAGCCTCTCTGGCGTTATATGCAGTCAAATCCAAAAATATACAAACAAAGCAGAAAAATCTTAAAAGCTTTAAAACAACAAGTCACGAGAAGGACCCGCACACGAAAAAAATATAAGACTCCTCATAAAATACGAAAATCCCAACAGAACATCAGGAAATAAAATTTTATTTTGACGTTGTGTCGTGTTAAGTTCTTTAAATTATCCTATTTTAATATCGTACGTAAGAAGAACCAAAGCACTCGTTCTTAATTGGAAATTTCCATAGTAGTACCTAACCAAACAATATGTTTACAACTTTATGATCATGAAGGCAATAGGTTTACTGATTGAGTTTTGGTCGTTGCTTTTTTGTTTTACATATTTTACACGTGTCTTATTATCGAGTTTTATATGAAGAAGAAAATTAGTGAATTGGAATAACGTTACAGTTACAGAATTAACGTAAGAAAGTAAAATTCGGGAGGGATTGACCTGATCGATTTCAAGTTTAACTTAAGTTTAATAGACATAATAGTGCACATCCTCATTTAAAGACTTCATTTGCTTAAGTTTAATAGCCCTAATAGTGCACAACCTCATTTAAAGACTTCATTTGCCTCCTTTACTTTGTATGTTATTCTGTCCACTTGTTTTCACAAAAGTAAGAAAAAAGACAATGCTCAGTAGATGACACCGTTGCCCTATAAACGAAGCGAAAACACTGAGGTCGGGGCTTTGAAGCCCGATGGCGCTGGAAATAATAATCTGAAAATTGGCTGAATAGGCAGCATTAGTCTGGCCTGAGCGCTCTGCCAGTTTCTCCTGAATGATTAAATTATCAAGACATAACGTACAAATATACAAATGCAAAATTCTTTTATTTCTTTATGCCAATAAATGGAATAGTAAAATATGTGATTTGGTTTAAAACTTAATTTAAAATGTAATTATCCTTCAAAGTTAATTGTTAACTAATCGGAAAAATAAAATCTTTAAAAATTTATAAATAAGGTATGCAAAACCGACACCTGTCCTTTATATGGTGCCAAATATGTGCAGCCTTTAATATTTTCTACGCAAAATACATTTCTGAGTCAGACACTCGACTGATGGTAACATCAGGTGGAAACAAGAAATACTGAGTCCATAAAATATGTAGTATACGGAACCAAAGGTGGGCACCCGGGCCTCAAAAAGGACCGACGGTCCCGGTCCCAGTCCTTGCCTCAAACTGGACCGACGGTCCCGGTCACGGTCCTTTCTGAAGATAGGACCTACGAACGACTCGGTCCTCGGTCCTTATATATAATATAAGTGAAAAATTTGATTAAAATGAAAAATGAAATTAAAGACACCGGAAATCTTTAATTTTATTAACGTAAATTATAATTAATACAATACATAAATGATGAAAAAAAGTTAAATGCTTGAGTTTCCCTTCAAGAAGACTAGCATTTCAAAATGGCTGTCACTGAGCCTTGACCTTTTCGGCTTGAGGACGTCCTTCCCCAAAGAGAAGAGCCTCTCCACGGCGGCACTGGATGGGATAGGCGTGTTAAACTTGATGAACAAGTCCTTCAACGCCGGGCTGGGGAACGAGTCCTTGTTGAAGATGAAGGGTTTCACAGGTCTCTCGCTGAGAAATGTCTCCACCAACTTGGTCCCGGTCTCCTTCGTCTTCTCCCCGCCCTCGTAGAGAGCCTCAAAGAAGTCGTCATTGTCCCGGTCATTCTCACCCTCGCTGCTGCTGGTGTCCTTGCCTGAGTCCGCTCTTGCCAGAATCCTCTCCACCATAGACATCATCTGCTTCTTCACCTTGGCCTTGATCTCCTCGACGTCATACATGACGTCGTCCTCCACCAGCCTCACCCAGCCCAATTTGAACTTGGGGTGTAGCGCAGCTGCCAGGAGGAAGTCCATATCCTCAAAATGGGGACCAAACCGACGTTTGATCCCATCCCTGACAGCTAATACCAGTGGCTGACACATCTTGACATCGCTGCTTTCCATCTGCTCCTTCAACATTTTGAGAGAGATGGCCAGGGTGGGCAGGAGTGCCCCCATGTACGCCTTGTCCTCCCCTTGCAGGATGTCCAAGGCCTTACAGACCGGCTTCATCACCTCAAGATACTCTTTGAAGAAGTTGATATCAGCTGAAAAAATAGTTAATATTTTAGTCCTGTACTTAAACTTTTTATATTGTACTTTTTACTTTTTACTTTTTACCTTTTCAAAAAGGAAAGTAAAAAAATCAAATATGTATATTGCTCACCAGACGAGAACGAAGGCACCCCAAGAATGTTGCACGTCTGGTGTAGTCCATGAAGCTTCTCCCTGTCTCCGAAGATGTCGACCAGGCGGGACACCCCGTCGTAAACGGAGTTCCATCTCGTAACGGTGGGGACAGTCAGCCGCATCCCTATCTCGGCCTTGATGGTGTCTGAGGCTTGTGAACTTCTTGACTGCTTGTTCCACAGCTCCGTAGCTTTACCAAAGGCGGTCCGGTACGCCTTCCTGTAGGATGGTGAGTTCTTCAGGGCCTTGTCAGCGTCGGAGGTGGCCACTAGGTTCAGGGTGTGGGCGGCGCACCTTGTGTGCTTCGGCAGGACGTATTCAGGATCCTCCGTGGCACCGGCTAAAAAGAAATGTTCAATTTATTCAATAATATATTTGAGTGAAAAGAAAATACCTTACAAGACTTGTAAAAAGTGAAAAAAAAATCAAGAAATAATAAATAATCCATAATTTACCTTCCAAAAGCGATGCCAGATCCTCAACCTGAACGACGTCCTCATCATCGGGCCGCCCCACACCTTCCTCCTCTTCCTGGACCTCCTCAGGCAGCTCCTCGTCCGTTTTGCCAAAGACACTGCACAATGAAACACAATTATTATATTTTTTATTTTTTTATTCAATGTTATAGAAAAAATTAAAAATGTAAAGATTTAAAAGTCAAAAAATTTGAATGAAGAAATTTAAAAAAAAAAAATCTGCTTACTTAAATGCCTTGACGAAGTTGCTGCCATTGTCAGTAGTAGTCCTGCAGACCTTGGACTCGATGGCGAAGTCGAAGAGGACCTTGTACATCTCCTTCGCAAGGACCTCGAAGGTGTGTCGTCCGGTGAGTCGTCTGCACGCCAAGACTGCCTTCTGCCTGAGGAGGGTGGCCTGGTCAATCCAGTGTACAGTCATCCCCATGTACGACCTTAAATAAAATGGAATGCTTTGAATTGAAATGTAGTATTATAATTTATATTTTCACAGCATTGTAATAAATTGATTAAAATAAACTCACAGTTTATTAGTTTCTTTTTGATTGAAGTAAAAAGTAAATTAATTAAAATTTAAACATACTTGTGGGCACATGTCCAAGCGTCTGCCGTAGTAGAGACCGACTGTACAGAGTTGAGGACGTCCCTCAGGTGCTGCCTCTTCTCGTCAAACCTTAAAAAGTTTATTAAAAGACAAAAGTAAAGTAAAAAATTATAATGTCATCGCTCATCACTAAAAGAAAAAGAAAAGAAAATACTGTTATCAAGAATGAATTTACATAAATAGCCAAACAAAAAATACCTGTCTTCAATACGCCTGGTAAGCGTCCTCCTAGACATGGAGTGTTGGCCAGGGACACAGGTGCTAACAAAGTCCTTCCACGAATCGGAGTCGACGACGTCGAGAGGCAACATGTTGCCCACAAATAAGGTGATCAACTAATTAAAAAGAAATCAAAATTTGTTACGTTTCATCATAACTGACTGACATTTGAGTGTAATTTAATGATTATAAATACTTCTAGACAAAGTTGTAAGATTTTTAATTGAATTTACTGACCTTCTCTTCAAAGAGAGCCTTGGTGACTGGACGGTCCAGCCATGGCCTCCCGTATAGTCGGCTGAACCATGGTCCTCTGCCTCTTGTCGTCGGGGCGCTCCTGAGGGTCTCCTCGCCGCTTCTTCTTTTTCTGGAGCTCCACCCCGTCCTTGATGCACTGGTCGAACTGGTTCTGGACGTGAGGGTGGCGCCTGGAGACATGTCGCTTGAGGTTGTTTTGGCTCTTGTTGCTTGTTGAGAGGATGTTCTTGTTCGGCAGGCACAGCAAGCACTTGTACTCCAGGTTCTGCTCACCCTTGGGGCCCAGGTATTCAAAGTATTTGTCCAGGTACGGCCAGGGATTGCCGGGTTCAGTTCTTCCGCTAGGAGCTCCAGTTGCTTGACTTGAAGTTGAAGCACTAACATCAGTAGATTCTTCGTCTCCTCCAGGTGTTGAAACAAGTTTCAGTTCAGTCTCAGTCTCTTTCTGAGTCTTCTGGAGGAAACGATCCATCTTCTTTAGAACTTCAAATAATCACTAAACACACTAAAATCACTAAAAAAGACCGTCCGGAATTGCTTAAAAATGGACCGTCGCTCCTCATTTCTGTCCTCACTGAGAAAAGGACCGACTTTCCCGCTCACGGTCCTTAAAAAGGAACGAGTTCCTGGAGTTCGGTCCTTTTGGAACTCGGTCCTGCCCACCTTTGTACGGAACATAAACACGCATACACAGGGATACTAAAATTCCTCATAGCAGCAGCCTGACTATGTGATATTTGAGATTTAAAAGTTAATTAAAAGCTGATGAAAATTAATTAAAAGTTATTCATATGCTTCACATTATTATTTTAGCTCAGCATGAACATTCATTCATATTTTTCAAGTATTTCCTTGTATTTTAAAACGCAAGGAAATGCTTAAATACAAGAAAGTGCTTGAAAAATATGAATAAACCAGTTAGTATGAGTTTTGCAGTTTCTTTATACAATTATCTCAATAATCTTTCCTAGCTTAACAGGCAGTAAACAGAATAGTCAACCAATTAACCAAGAGCTTCATAATGTGCAACCAACTGAAACACAGTATCTCATTGACTCTCTGTGTGGCAAGAGTCTGTGAATTTAGTGTGAGAGTGTACTGTAGATTGTGTTTTGAAAACAGTGGCGACAAATAGTTTCGTTCTTCGTAGATCATGATTTAAAGATCACTGTGGTTAAAACCAGGTAATGTAATATTATGAAGAAACTTTGTCAATGAAATAATAATTCTACAATAAACAAAGCTGATTCTGTGCGTATATTTCCTGTTATCAGGTCAGTGCCATACCCTCCGTACGCGAAAGTTAAATATGTGTAATGTACCTATATGAAGCTCCCAGCCCAACAGACTGCTTGTTTCTCAACTTTGTGCATTTATTCCTAGTCCTATACTCGCCAGGGTAGCCTAGTGGTTAAAACTGAAGGTTGCTGATTTGAGTCCCGGCGCTTGGACTTCATACCTTCAGACTTCAGCTATTAAGTTCATTTCTCTCGAACACCAAATGGTGGCCCCGTGGATCAGATTCCACCGTTAAGCTGTCGGTAGGTTCCCTGTGATATAGGCAAAGTATTTATGTTTACAATATTAAATATTGTTTGTACATCACACTACAATTAATTATATACTGGGGAAATATCATTTTATTGGTTTAAAGAAATTGTTAGAAAAAATTCAAATTTGCTGCTATCGCCGCCATGATCAACATGGCGGACGTCAACCAATCACCAAGCGACACGCGCTCTCGTAACGTCATCCAGCCAATCAAATTTAAACCTGGCTCTATCCCAGGTTTAAAATTACACAATTTCTCAGTCTAGATTCCAAGATGGTGTGCGAAACTTCCAATCTTAATTATATCGAAGTTCATTATTTTTTTAAAATTATTGTTGTAGTGTGAGCATGTGATAATGCAGTGCTGCGATTTATCTACTTGAGTTGCCCCCGGTCAATCGAATGCCCGGTTAGGTGAATTGAATGCCCGGTTAGGTCAACTGTACGCCCTTGACGATTGGTTAAGTCATGATATTTTCGTTAGTTTTAATGAAAATATCACGACTTAACCTAACCAATCGTCAATGGCGTACAGTTGACCTAACCGGCATTCAATTGACCTAACCGGGCATTCAATTAACCTTAGTTATTTAATTGGTGATAATTATTGTTTTTTCTGCATTATTTGGTGATAATTCTTGGGTTTTTTCTGCTACTTTTTGTAGATTTGTGCAGTGGTACTTGTTTATCCAAAACGCCTTAAAACTGGTGTTTTTTCATAATTCCACAACTATTGACAATATCTACTACACAAAGCATGAAAAATTATCACCGAACTCGGTGACACCCATTAACTGCATAATTACCGTTTTTGTAAAGAGAAATTGTAAATAAATCTATAAATTATAGTTAAACATGGGGTAAATATTTGGCTGGACACAGGGGCTACATTTTTTATCAAAATTACATGTTTTTAGTGTAGTTTTCTCTGCTTTGTTCGAATCTGATACCCATTTCTTGTGCAAATAAATAGAAACTATTTTTTTTTTCCATTCCAAAATACGGAGTGTTTCTACTCATTTGCACAAGAAATGTGTGTCAAATTTCAAAAAAGCAGAGAAAACTACACCAGGAAAATGTAATTCTGATAAAAAACTAGCTAACCTAACTAACCTAACCTGGCGGTGACAATAGTATATATGTTGGTCCGCGCGATAAGAACAGGAATTATTACATTTCGGGCATTGCACACAAGCGGGCAGAACTCCGTGGCGTTTAAAACAATCCACCGCTGCTTCGTTATTTTCAAAATATTTAGAAATGGCGCGGTAATACTCAATCTCGCAACCGTCACATTCAAAACCTTCACTAGCTTCACCATTGTCCTCAAACTGCGTGAAGCAAAGGAAATTCCTATGGCGCACGTCGCAAAAAGTGTCTAATTGGCCAAATCTACACAAAAAGTGTCTAATTGGCCCAATCCAGCCATGTGACAATCTGAAAACAAGTGATACGTCCACGAAACGCATTACCATGCATACAAACACACGGACCGCTACACACACACACACACACACACGCACACACGCACACGGAGTCTCCACGTAAAAATTATATATTAAATGAATTTTATAACCGCGCACAAGCACAAAAAATGATTAGTACCATCGTAAAGAGCATGAAAAATAGTGCTAGTGAAACACAACCTCTCATTTCTCGTTAGCCCCCTGTGTCCAGCCAAATATTAACCAAACATGGGACTAGTTGGTGTAGCGTATTTTATTTATTAGGTTTTCACCTCGCTTAAGTGAGGTGCTGCATATGCGTCAGTGGCGGCGGAATGTTCCCCATTAAGGGGCGCTCCGCCCATATGAGCAGGCTAACTTGAAAGTGAACAACCTACCCCCATTTGTTTTCATTTCATTGGATTGGGGCCACTTCATTTTACATATTCATCCCTTTTTGTGTAATACAAAGCAACTGGTCATACTGTAGAAGGCAGAATTCAGTATAGTCCTATATGTGATGCCCAGTGCGGTGCAGAAAACATTTAAGGAGCAGGGGCTCGGAGCCAAAAAAGGGCACTTCCTTGGGGGTCCAGATAATTTCACAGCGTCGCTAATGATAGATCGCGAAGATATCTGCCATCAAGCCTTGTTCATATCTATATTGGTCCAATTTCAAGCAGCCTTTTTTTCTCCATGACTTCTGAGTGATGGAGGGAAAAGGGCAGGGGCTCAAGCCCTGTGCCCCCCCACTCTGCACGACCCTGAGATGCCTGTTGATAGAAAAGAAGTCCAGCGACCATCTCTTCTCTTCAAGATGTGTGAAGAGAAGGAAGTCAAGAGTTGTTTTATAGTGAAATTTATTAGACTGATTATGAACTGAAATTATAAACTCTGGAAAACTTATGTGTAGTATGTATAATGACAAATCAAATTGAACATTTGCAATAACTGTTACACGAGTCCAAAACATCATAAATGAATACACTCGGCAAGTTCAACAGTTTCAAGCCCTTTAGATTCCTGCCTTTATCGAGCACAGCACATTCGATGGCAGTCTCTGTGTGATGTGCTGTCGACTCGTTGACCTACTCATATTTTCCAATGTAGGTCAATCGACACTCGTTACTTTAATACAAATGCATTAGCCACGAACTGCAGATCCATCTTGTCCAGACTATCTTTGTGTGTGTGTGCTAAGGCGACATTGTTTAACCCTGTTTGTTCCATCGTTGGACGTAGGTATGTATTGAGGCGCTGGAAGGCACTGAATGTACGCTCTGCCGTCGCAGTGGTCACTGGAACTGTGTAAATGTAAAATAACTTTGCCAGGGTGCATACCTCGCTAAACAAGACAGGTGTTTTACTGATGAGCCAAACTACCTCCTCCACGTTTTTAGTTCTCTCAGTTGGGCTATTATGCAGCTAAGAGGCGTCGCGGCTTTATAAACATACACTACCCTTTTCGACTTCAGAAATATATGTACATCACATTAAAATTAATTATATACTGGGGAAATATAATTTTATTGGTTTATTTATTTTATTGATTTGGTTAAGGTTAGGTGGTTAGCTTAGGTTGCTTTAATTGGTGATAATTAGTTTTTTATGCATTATTTGGTGATAATTTTTTTTTTTTTTTGCTACTTTTTGTGCTTTGTACAGTGGTACTTGTCTATCCAAAATACCTTAAAACTGGTGTTTTTTCATTAGTCCACAACTACTGACAATATCTACTGCACAAAGCATGAAAAAACATGCAGAAAAACCAAGACGGCCCCTTAGCTGCATAATTACCCTCAGTTGCTCCAACCTGATTCTTCATGTCGAGTAATATTTTCAGCTGGTGCTCCAATCTCGTTCGGCCCATGATATAACTCATTTATTTTTCTAATAATTAAAAGAAAACCATAGTAATTTCTATCTCCTTATTAAATATCGTTTGTTTGGCTGAAAGGTCAAACTGGTGACCCCAATATCATTTCATTTTATTTTACATACTATAGTGGGCCTACCGTTGGGCCACTATATATATATATATATATATATATATATATATATATACTTGGACTGTTGAACTGGTTACTTGTATTGTAGCTTACAAACATTGTCTAAATACCTCGTGTTTGCTGCGGTTTTCTGTCCCACAAGGGGAAACTACTAGCTCCCTTACTGTTCATAATAATGATTGCAGATATTGATGCAGATATCAATGACAGTATTGTATCATGTTTCGCGGATAACACAAAGATATGCAAGGAAATATTGAACAAGGGTGACATAGAAAAATTACAAAACGACATTAAAACATTATTCCAGTGGGCAAAAGACAACAATAAAAAGTTCAACGAAGAAAAATTCCAACTTCTAAGATATGGTAATAACAAGGAGCTACAGAATAAAGGATACAAAACTCTGCAAACCAAACAGATAACACCAAATCCACAAGTCAGGGATCTTGGAGTAATAGTGTCGTCGGATGCAGAATTCAGAGAGCACTATAACATCAAAATTACAACAGCTAGAAAAATAATGGGAATCATCTGGAGGAGCTTCCGCAGCAGAAAAGCAAAAAACATGCTCAAATTATGGAAGAATGTACTCCTACCAATAATCGAGTATTGCTCAGTACTCACAAGCAGGGCCGGATTAAGCCCTAGTAAGCCTGGGCTAATCGTAAAAGTGGCCTGTCATGTCTAGGCTCACACTAACATCTGCCTAGACACTCAGGTTTGGTAATTCTACAAAATAATCTTTGGTATGTACACTCAGTATTGGCAGCTATAACACTTGTCCACAACATAGTATTGTTCAAGAAAAGACAATGAAACGAACAAATTTACTACTGTAGTCTGTACATGTGAGACAAAACCTTTGGATATACTTTGGTTCAAAAGATTATATAAAACATAAAAGGGGAAGGGATTTCCCATTGTGGATAAAAAACGTCCGAAAAGGTGTTTCAAACACCTTTCCGTTTTTTTGTGCTGGCATTTGCAGGATGTGTTCCGAAAAAGTGGCCTGGTAGACTATAGCCTACTTCAGCCTATTGGTTAATCCGGCCGGGCCCTGTTCACAAGCCAATGTACAGAAAACGAGACATTGCGAACACGGAAGCTATACAAAGGACTTTTACGTCTAAGATAGAGGAAACGGAAGGTGAAGACTACTGGTCTCGACTACAATCCCTGAAACTCTACTCTCTCGAAAGAAGGCGCGAGCGGTACACAATAATATACATATGGAAAATACTTGAGGACTCTGTCCCTAACCTTAGAAATGAAATAAAAACAAACTGGAGTGAGAGAAAGGCAGACTTTGATAGTCCCAGCTGCGGTGGAACAAAAGGCCACGAAAACGAGGATGGAAAATACCCTCAGAATACGAGGCACAAAGCTTTTCAATGCCTTACCAAAAGAAGTGAGGAATCTCCAGCACACCGACATGAATAACTTCAAGAACCAGCTGAACAGTTTCCTGTGCAAAGTCCTTGACCAGCCATGCGTGGCTGGCTACGAAGGCAGGAGATCAGACAGCAATTCCCTCCTTCACCAAATCCCACAAATGAGGCGGGATGCTGCAAAGGGGTCGATCGCAGGTCGATCCTGAACCGTCGTTCGAACTTTCATAAAGTAACATAAAGTAAGTATATTCGGCACTAAGATTTATATTTTGCACACGTTGCATCACTATATTCTCTCTCTCTCTCTCTCTCTCTCTCTCTATATATATATATATATATATATATATCCCCGCAAGGGGGTTCTAAGCTCGTGCTCTTTCTGCTCGTTTGTACGTGCTTGTTCCAGGAGGTTTCACGTGCGCCCTCCCGTCCCTAGCACCCAAGGATGATGGGGCTCGACCTTCCAGTCCTTGTCATCCTTGGTCTTTTTCCACTTTGACTGTCCCCTCCACCCTTTCTTTTTCCTCTGTCTTTCCTCTCACTTTTTCTTTGTTTTTCCGCCGAGATATGCCCTTTTAAATAAAGGCGAATCGGTTCTTCCCGAACTTAAAATATATATATATATATATATATATATATATAGAGAGAGAGAGAGTTACAAGGAGTTACAAGGAAAAGAAGGACCTCAAAAGGCCTTGCGGCCCATACCGAGGAGGTACCAATGGCAACGGGTGCCAGGAAAAATTTTGTACATACTCAAATAGTGTGCAAGATTTGGTCTAACCTTTTCTTGAACTGATCCACAGAGGAACTGTTCACAACTTCCGAAGGTAACCTGTTCCATGTGTCACAAATCTTATACGTAAAGTAATTCCCACACACACTAGTCCTAAACCGTTTCAAATCCAACTTCCAACTATTGTTGCGAGTTGGGTTATCATTTAAACTAAACATACTTCTAAAATCGACATCGTTGAACCCGCGTAAGAGCTTGAAAACCTCGATCAGTTGACCGCGCAGCCTCCGGGTTTCAAGCGAAAACAAGTTCAGGGCGCGTAACCGTCGATTGTAGCCCATGTGCCTAACGGAAGGGATTAACTTTGTGGCCCTCGCCTGCACTCGCTCCAGCCTCTCAATATCTTTCCTGAGGGTGGGCGACCAGAACTGCACAGCATACTCCAGGTGCGGCCGAACAAGGGAATTGTACAGTGAGAGCACAATCTCCTTGTTCCAAAACTGAAATTGCCTCCTGATATAACCCAATAGTTTCTGGGCTTTCTTTTCCACCTCTACACACTGTTTCGTAAACTTAAGGTCGCTGCTAATTAGCACACCCCAAGTCCTTTTTCTAAATCAGTCACCTCAATATTACTACCCAACATCGAGTAGTCCGACTTGGGATTGGCGTAGCCAATGTGCATCACTTTGCATTTACCCAAGTTAAACGGCATTTGCCATTTTTCGGACCACTCTCCTATCCTACCTAGGTCCGCACGCAGTTCCTCGATCGCTTCGGGTGTCCCAACATTGGCCCCAAGCTTGGTGTCATCAGCGAATTTGGCGATCCGACTGACGATGCCACCGTCGATATCATTTATGTAAATGATAAACAACAGTGGCTTCAAAACGGAACCTTGAGGAACCCCGCTAGTGACCGAGGCCCAACCCGAACTTGCCCCTTTAATTACCACCCTCTGCCGCCTATTCCTCAGCCAGTTTTCAATCCACCTACCTATTTCCCCACCGATACCCAGCGCGCGCACTTTCGCCATTAGCCGGCGGTGAGGTACCTTATCAAAGGCTTTCTGAAAGTCGAGATAAAATATATCAATCGCCCTACTCTTATCGTACTCACTCAACATGACGTGGAAAAACTCGAGCAAGTTGGTGAGACACGACCTATGCCGTCTAAACCCATGTTGGGAGTCCCCAAGCAGCTTGAGAGAGAGAGAGAGTTACAAGGAGTTACAAGGAAAAGAAGTACCTCAAAAAGCCTTGCGGCCCATACCGAGGAGGTACCAATGGCAACGGGTGCCAGGGAAAATTTTGTACACACACACACACACAAATAGTGTGCAAGATTTGGTCTACTCTTTTCTTGAACTGATCCACAGAGGAACTGTTCACAACTTCCGAAGGTAACCTGTTCCATGTGTCACAGATCTTATACGTAAAGTAATTCCCACACACACTAGTCCTAAACCGTTTCAAATCCAACTTCCAACCATTGTTGCGAGTTGGGTTATCATTTAAACTAAACATACTTCTAAAATCGACATCGTTGAACCCGCGTAAGAGCTTGAAAACCTCGATCAGTTGACCGCGCAGCCTCCGAGTTTCAAGCGAAAACAAGTTCAGGGCGCGTAACCGTCGATTATAGCCCATATGCCTAACGGAAGGGATTAACTTTGTGGCCCTCGCCTGCACTCGCTCCAGCCTCTCAATATCTTTCCTGAGGGTGGGCGACCAGAACTGCACAGCATACTCCAGGTGCGGCCGAACAAGGGAATTGTACAGTGAGAGCACAATCTCCTTGTTCCGAAACTGAAATTGCCTCCTGATATAACCCAATAGTTTCTGGGCTTTCTTTTCCACCTCTACACACTGTTTCGTAAACTTAAGATCGCTGCTAATTAGCACACCCAAGTCCTTTTCTAAATCAGTCACCTCGATATTACTACCCAACATCGAGTAGTCCGACTTGGGATTGGCGTAGCCAATGTGCATCACTTTGCATTTACCCAAGTTAAACGGCATTTGCCATTTTTCGGACCACTCTCCTATCCTACCTAGGTCCGCACGCAGTTCTCGATCGCTTCGGGCGTCCCAACATTGGCCCCAAGCTTGGTTTCATCAGCGAATTTGGCGATCCGACTAACGATGCCACCGTCGATATCATTTATGTAAATGATAAACAACAGTGGCCCCAAAACGGAACCCTGAGGAACCCCACTAGTGACCGAGGCCCAACCCGAACTAGCCCCTTTAATTACCACCCTCTGCCGCCTATTCCTCAGCCAGTTTTCAATCCACCTACCTATTTCCCCACCGATACCCAGCCTATGCCGTCTAAACCCATGTTGGGAGTCCCCAAGCAGCTTGTAGGAATCCAAATGGTCAACGATCCTATCAGAGAGAGAGAGATTGAGAGATTCCTTTCCCCGCTGTTCTCAAACATCATGGAATCAAAACAAAAGCTACACACGTGGGCAGGAAACAGATTTTGTGGTATTTCCCGAAACGACCACCAGAGGACGTCACCAAGGCCTATAAAATGCAATTTCTCTCTCAAATCACTCTCACTTGCCATTTTTCCGTTTTGGTCGTCACGTCTCACTCTCAGCACCTTCATCAGTAGCACCACTCGTCAAGCCACCCGCTCTCTGGCCTTCGCCGGAGAGCGGCCTGCTGTTCCTCCAAGGCTCCGGTCGAGCATACACGAAGTCTATCATCAAGTAAGGCTCTCTACAATTTCATCCTGCAAGAAACCACATCACTGCTTTAGGCGTTTTCCGTTGGCCCCTTTTCAACAAATCTCTACCGGCCGGCCCTCACCACTCATCCTCTCGCCGGTGAGGCCAGTCCGCCTGCAGAAGCAATCACCAGAAGCCCAGGTCCGTAAACCTTTTAGTAGGCTACCAGCCACAACCCCACTTTGCTCTTCACTCATCCTTCACCACAATTCGATCGGCGCCCGTTCAACAAATATCTTAACAGGCCCTCTACAGTCTCCAAAGTCATCTACGGCGAAACGCAATACGGTCAAACCTTCACGTCGGTCTACAGTCTTCAGAGTTATCCAGCGTCGCGGTAAGCTTCTTGTCGGCCCTCACTCGGCTTAGTGTTTTTGTTACGTCGTGCTTCCACGAGCCCTGCCTAATCACGTAGGCCCTAAAAGTGTTTCCATTACCGTGCAAACTAACTCTCTCGTTAAGACCGCAGTAGGCCGATTCAAGTGTTGTACCAATACCGTAGTGTTGTATCAACCTATTATTGTGTTCATTCATATAACTCGTTTATTTTTGCATCCGATTGTTTGTGCTCCTTTAATGTATTACATTTTTCCGATCTAATCCATTTACTGTGCCATACCATACCTTCATTATTTCAGTTATCAGTAGGCTTCATTATTTATTCTGTGTTCACTCTGCATATCTCATTAGCCAATCTGAATTAGTGTATTTCCTTGACAATTAGACTGTATAACCATTCCTTAGTTCTAAGAACCAGTCATCTTTAGCATAGTGTTAAATGCCGTTATATAATTGTTAATCGTTATAAATACCTTTGACTGGACTGTTAATCACTGTGAACAAATAATGTTGGTGTTGTTTAACCGATCAGCCCACCCTGATCGAGCAAGCCGGCGGCACGCAGGTAACCGATCGCCCTCTCCGGAGCGGACCAGAGGTTCAGCGCACTAGTGATGTTGTGTTGTGTTCGTTGTTGTGCTAGAGCGGTACAGTCTGTCATAATGTGTTTAGCTGTTTGTGGTGTGTCCTTGCACAGGTGGCAGGTGTCTACATCGGAATCGTGCTAAGTTAACTCGATCCGATCTGCTCAGGCTGATCTCTAACCTGTTAATGGGTGGCGGCTTCGCACCTAGGACCGCATTCGGACAGAGTCGTGTTAGTGCTTTGTGGGTTAGGTGTGTGTGTGTTTTTTCTGTACTGTGTGATGTCTGTGGGGCGTGGTATGGAATGGAGTATTTGGTTATAATATGTCTGGTGTTACCTTAATGGTGCGAGGTGTCGGTGCATGATTGTACATTAGGGCGGCTCGTTTTTACACTTTTTTCGATATTTGATTGGGGGTAGTGCGGAAAAGTTGCGATTTGGAGAGAAAATAAAGTGTGTAAAATTTTTTTGATCTACGTCAATACCTTCCGGTGGCGGCGAGTCCTTAAAAATCGAAAAATAGGCCTAGAAACACAAAAATTTTATATAATTTTATATAATTTTTATATAATGTTCATTGTTCAATGACTGCTATTAATTTATTCAAGCCTATAATAGTGTTCTCAGGGTTGTTTGCACAGAAATAAACCGGAATTAACATTTGTATAACATCTTGTTAAAACTTGCTTTAAATCAATATTTCGGATATTTTAACGGCTAAGACGCCACCGGAAGTTATTAACTTATTGTGCTGAAATTTTTATTGTTTATTTTGTAAGTCTTTAAAACCATTTTCCAATCTACCCCGTTAGGCCTATTTTTCGATTTTTAAGGACTCGCCGCCACCGGAAGGTATGACGTAGATCAAAAAAATTTTACACACTTTATTTTCTCTTCAAATCGCAACTTTTCCGCACTACCCCCAATCAAATATCGAAAAAAGTGTAAAAACGAGCCGCCCTATTGTACATGTAGTGGCAAGGGTGTTGTGGGTTAGTTGTCGCTGCTGCCATGAATTGTGTTCCCCTCATGTCTAAATGTTCCCTAACTTTCAGTATTTTTGTTTCTGTGTGCAGGTGTTCTATTGGTGTTGTTTGAGTGCATCCTGTAATGATACGAAGTGCGTTGTTTTGTATTTCTGTAAGGTGTTTATGTGTGTGTTTGAGATAATGGGTGCCCAGCATGGGCTAGCATAGTCCATAAATGAGCGAATATATTGTTTGTATATGAGTGATGTTGTTTCCTGCTGATCTCAAAAGTTTGTGCCTCTTAGTACCCTAAGCGTGTTAAGTCTTGACGTACATTTGTTTTTAATGTCCTGAATGTGGTTTGCAAAAGATAATGATGTATTGTATGTGACCCCAAGTATTTTGGTCCTGTGAGTGTGTGGAATGTTGATGTTGTTTAGTGTAAGCTGTGGAGTTATCTGGTATTCTTTTGTGTTGCTTGTTAGCAAGGTGATGGTTGATTTTGTGGGTGCTACTTTGAGTCTATTGTGTGTGAGCCAGTCTTATATACTGTTTATGTATGTTTGTAGGTTATTTGTAGCGGTGTCGATGTTGTTATGGGTGTATGTTAGAGTGATGTCATCTGCATATGATGATAAGGTAAGCTTTTTATCTATGGGTGCTGGAATGTCATGCATGTATAAGTTGAACAGTGTTAGTGAGAGAACAGAGCCTTGAGGGACCTCGTTCGGAAAAAGCTTGTTTTTGGATGACTTGCCATTAAATGTGACATGTGAATATCTTCCTGAAAGAGAGTTGCTCAGCCATCTTTCAGTGTTATTGTGCATGTTTATGTTGAGTATTTTGTTTATGAGAGGGAAGCGTGGGATAGCATCAAATGCTTTACTAATGTCTATTGTTGCTAATAGTGTACGTTGAGCTGGTCGTCTGGAGTTGATGCTATCCATGATGTGCTGCATGAGGTTAGTGAGTAATGTCATGGTTGAGTGGTGAGGTCTGAATCCATGTTGAGTAGGCGATAGTAGTATGTGTGGGTTGGTGATTTGTAAGATTAGTTTTTCTGTTACTTTGGAAGGTGTGCATAGTAAAGTAGTGGGTCTATAAGAAGCTGGTTCTGTTGGATTTTTGTTTGGTTTGAGTAGTGTAACAATTTTACCTTGTTTCCATATGTCAGGAATAATAGTGTTGGTATGAATATGTGCTGATATTTGTGAGAGCTAGTATTCCCTGTGGACCCAAGTGTTTAAGGTGTGTGTTAGATATGTTGTCTGGTCCAGTAGCCTTCGAATTCTTAATGTTTTTGATGATCTTGGTGGCCTGGTCTGTATTGAAGGGTGTAATGGTCGTGTCGAGTCTGTAGGTTTTTCTGTCTGCGTGTTTCTGGTTGTTGTCTCTGTTTAAGTGACTTATCTTTGCGTAGTGATTAACCAGAATGTTAGCTTGTTGTGTATATGTTGAGATATTATTTTGGCTGCGACAGATAGCCGCGTGTGAGGTGTGAATGCCGCTGTTAGAGTGGGTAATGCTGTTTATAGTCTTGTGTAGCCTGGATGTATATCTGGAGTGGTTTAGTGTTGTTATGAATTCCCTAAATGTTTATGTTTGTTTTTCTTTGAGTTTGTTGCTTATTTCTGTGTTGAGCTGTTGTATCTGCTGTTTTATGGTTTCTGTGTGTGGTGTTTGTGTGTTATGTTTGAGGTTGTTACGTTGCCTTATGAGGTGGGCTATTTCTCTAGTGTAATTTGGGTTGTATTTCCTAATATAGCCCTCGGGTATGTATTTGTTTGCATTATTGATGATCTGATTAAATGTCTTGAGTGTTGTATTGATGTTTATGATGGGTATGCTGTTTAATGTGGTGAATTGTTCCTCAGTCTGTATTTTGAACTGTTCCCAATCAGCTTTCTTGTAATTTCTGTAAGTGTGCCTAAGGCTGTTGGGGCAGACTGTAGAACGTGTTGTAATGATGATGGGCAGGTGGTCTGATGACAGTTGTTTTTCTGTTCTCTAGTGTGTATGTGTTGCTAGTGAGGGGGAAGAGAACGTTATGTCTGGGGAGGAGTTTGAGTATCCTGCTTGATGTGGTATTTTTTTTTTTTAAGTTCGGGAAGAACCGATTCGCCTCTATTTAAAAGGGCATATCTCAGCGGAAAAACAAATAAAAAGTGAGAGGAAAGACAGAGGAAAAAGAAAGGGTGGAGGGGACAGTCAAAGTGGAAAAAGACCAAGGATGACAAGGACTGCAGGGTCGAGCCCCATCATCCTTGGGTGCTAGGGCCGGGAGGGCGCACGTGAAACCTCCAGGAACAAGCACGTACAAACGAGCACAAAGAGCACTCAAGAGCACGAGCTTAGAACCCCCTTGCGGGTTGATGTGGTATGTGTGTATGTTCTTCTGTATTGTTAAGAATGAAGAGTCTGTTTAGTTGTGTGGCTATGTTGGCGCCTCTGGTGTTGCTTTGGTTGTGCAGGTACCAACTAGTGTCTTTAGCGTTGAAGTCTTCTTCTAAGATGACATTAGTGAGAGAGGCCGGATTGTGTAACTGTGGATTGTAATTGGCACCTAAGGTGAACTATCTGGTGGGATGTAAATGTTGATTAGTGTGGTGTTGTGTTTTGCGCGTGTTTTAATGTTAACTACCTGTATTTCTATCGTATTATCTGCTTGGATTGTGTTTGTAATGTTTTGGGTGGCATCAGTGTAGCTAACGCTTTTACGTATGAAAGTGATGAGTCCACCCCCGTTACCCCAAGTACGATCTTGACGGATCGCCGTGAAGTCAGGGATGGTGGGAGTTTTGTGTGCGCGTTTTCGTTTTGTTTCTTGTATAAGTGCTATGTGAATGTTTTGTTTGTGTACGAATTCCCTAAGCTGCATGATTTTGTTTGTGAGGCTAACTCCGTTGTACTGTAATATGTTAATATTATACTTCTGTATGTGTCTCATGGTGCTATTGTGTCTTTGTCTTTGTGTATGGTGACATGTGTAAGTTGTAGTGGGGCCTGGATTAGTGTTAATGTCGCCGGAGAGTAAGAGTAGTCCGGGGAGCACGCAATTGCTCCTCGTAAATGAAAAAATAGCACGCTGAGAATAGGCCCGGCCCCGGGAGCCGATCGGCACTCTGACCGTGCCACGCAACAGGCCGTCGACTGCCAGTCTGGCCAACCGTAGACAGCCCGCTGCACGGAGATTTGAGGAAGTTTGGCCACCAGCGCGTTGATGTTTTGGTTTGACGTCGCCTCTTCTTCGCGTTGACGTGTCCCGCGCTGGAGGATACAGCCACTGTTAGAAGCTTCCTCGTCAGCTGCTGAACAAATAATTGATTTTTTCATAATTAAACACAAAACAACAAAGTGATTTCTCTCTCCTTATTAAATACTGTTTATTTGGGCTGTAACCCCCAAACTGGTGATCCCTAATATTCCATTTCAATTTAATTCATAAATTATAGTAAGCCTACTTTCTTGGCCACATGAAACTGGTGATCCGTAGGCCACTAAATATATATATATATATATATATATATATATATATACACCGAGTGATTACAAATGATCTTCCCGATTTTAAACATTTATGAAAAAACTAACAAAGCTATAGCGAAAAGCAAGATGCACAAATAAAGAAGAACTAAAAAAGTTTTATTTACAAGCTATTGAAGTTCAATATGAGCTGCTTTTGTGGTTCTGCAGACATCAAAACGGTATTCTGTTTCCCTCCATACATTTTGTAGCATATCATACGGAACTTTTCTAACAGCCTCAAATATCCTTTCCTTCAAATGTTCCAAAGTTGTTATCATTGGTGGAACAAAAACTTTATTTTTGACATAACTCCAGAGGAGGAGGAAGTCAAGGGGGCGTTAGATCAGGCGAACGAGCCGGCCAAGGAATCGGCCCTCCACGCCCGATCCAACAATCAGGCAATTACTCATTCAGGACTGTTGTAACCTCAAAAGGAGCCACAAAAGGAGCTCATACTGAACTTCAATAGCTTGTACATAAAACTTTTTGAGTTCCTCTCTATTTGTGCATCTTGCTTTTCGCTATAGCTTTGTTAGTTTTTTCGTAATAAATGTTTAAAAGCGGGAAGAACATTTGTAATCACCGGTGTGTGTGTGTGTGTGTGTGTGTACGTACGAGAGCCACTCAATATATTTTGCCCCATCTTTTTTTTTTCTTTCCAAGTTTCCTTGTAAGTTCCAGAAATTTTGTACACAAGTAGTTACCTTTTTTACAAGGTTTTATTTTTCCACGTAGTCTCCATCCTTTTCTACGGCTTTCCTCCATCTCGAAACAAGGGCCTTTATTCCTTGCCAGTAAAAGTCGAAACTCTGAAACTTTCTTCCACGAATAGCATCCTTCATTGGCCCAAACAAATGGAAGTTTGAAGGTGCCAGATCCGGGCTGTATGGAGGGTGGGGTAACACAGTCAAGCGCATTTTTGTGATGGTCTCTTGTTTGCAAACTGTTGTGTGGTCTTGCGTTGTCGTGCAAAAGAAGGACGTCTTCCAGTTTTCTCTCCGGTCGAACTCGCTTTATACGTCTCTGGAGTGTCTGTAGGGTAGCAATATATGCCTCTGAGTTCATTGTTTGTTCTTTCTTCATAATGTCCACCAGAATCACCCCTTTCATGTCCCAGAAGATGGTGGCCATAACCTTTCCTGCAGAGGGAGCCATTTTGAACTTTTTCTTGCGTGGGGAGTCTGCGTGATGCCACTCCATGGATCGGCGTTTTGTTTCAGGTTCAAAGTGATGTACCCAAGTCTCATCCCTAGTCACACTTCGTGAAAGGAAGTCATCCCCTTCTGTCTCGTATCGAACCAACGACTCGGAAGTAATTTCTTTTCTTTGGGCTTTGTGATCTTCAGTCATTTGGCAAGGAACAAACCGTGAACACACTTTTAGTCTCCCAGTTGCTGAATTATCGTATTTACACTTCCATCACCAATTCCTAGCTCCAGTGATTGCTCCTTGCACGTGAGGCGCCGATTTAATCGAATGATGCTGTTAGCACGTTGCACAGTGTGAGATGTCACAGCCGATGCCGGGCGACCGCTGCGTGGCTTATCATAGAGGCTGGCTCTCCCTCTCTCCGATGATCTCACACGTTTAGACCAGGGCCGTAACTAGGGTTTAGAAATTAGTGAGGTCCAGATTTTTTTCGAGCGCGGCGGGACGAGCAAAATTCAGACCAAAATGACATCTACAAATACAACCCAAGCTATACACTAAACACAAAACACAAAACGCTCGACGCTCCCTCTTTTAAAAGAAAAGCGGTAATATACGTTTCATACACGGAGAACGGTTCAGTCTCTTTTTTTTTTTTTAGGAAATAATTACCGAGGTCCGGACCTCGGTGACCTCATAGGTAGTTACGGCCATGGTTTAGACCAGCGTCCAACTCTGCTTCGATCAACAACAGCATCTCCGTAAACGTTTTGTAGACGTTTGTGAATATTTCCAACTGTTTCCTTCTCTGCGTTTAAGAACTCGATAACAGCGCTCTGTTTACGACGCATATCATTGTCAGACGCTATTTTCGAAACTGCATTAACCATCGGTTTTATACAAGGGCGTTTAAAAGCGGTTTTATACGAGGGGAGGTTCAAACTAGAAAAATCCGGTTATGTGAAGCGCAGAAAGTTCAAACTTACGACCCGAAATACATTTCAGCCCCCATGGCCTATTATTTAGCTAAGAAAAGAGGGTGGGGCAAAATATATTGAGTGCCCCTAGTATATAAGTATGAAGTCTATTTTTGTAAAATTATTTACTTAATTTATAATTTTTTAGTTAGCCTAATTGATAATTTTAAAGACTGCAATACTATAATTAGAAACTCGGCCGGTGGCTACTTCTGTAGCCAGTCAATTATGCTGGAGGTTGATGTGTGACGTAATGACTGAATTATAAATTAAAAACTGATTGAGTCACATTTAAAACAGTCAAAGTTATTTAAAGTTTGTTTATTATAAATAAATGCAAAATGCCTTTAAAGTGTGCTGCGGTACTCTGTAACAATGCAGAAACTTCGGTTAATATTCGTCTTTTAACCCGCTCACGCGCGGTTAAAACAGTACAATATATTGAATTGCCATTCAAAACTGACTAAGAAAATATATATCTTATCCTGTGCAGATTTGTATAAAATGTGGTCTTTTATTAAAATATATTTCCTATTTTTCGTGTTTTTTCTATATATATATATATATATATATATATATATATATATATCAACTATTTGGTGAATATTTCCTATTTTTGGTGTTTCTGGCTACTTCTGCGTAATTCAATTTGTCCTGTTTTAAAATTAAATCATTATTAGCAATTGGTCTGTTAGTTCGGTGTTTTTGTGACCACAAGTATGACGTGTCAGTTTTGCATATTTGACTTTGAAGACGTAATCCGCCATATTGCCCTCGATGAAGACAAGAGTTTAGACCTTTTTTTCAATCACGGAATAATTAAGACATCCGTGACCTGCCCTAAATGCAATAATGCTTGTATTTTAAGAAAAGACCAGAAGGTCTTTAGTTGCCGTAAAGAAAAATCCTAAAAATAAACGTGTGTCGTTTCAGTGTTTCAATCTTTAAGGGCACGCGAAACTTAGCATGTGCCCACCTTGCCTGGGTCGTCCGCTATTACATTATCATTTGTATAATTTAGGTCTCTGGGGTACGGTCCGCCCCCGTAAAGATCACGCATCACAAATTGATCGGTCCTAATGTTTTGTGGACAGTTCAGTACGTGACACCGGTTAGATCAATTGAATACCCGGTTAGGTCAACTGTACGCCCTTGGTGATTGGTTAGGTTAAGTCGTGATATTTTCGTTAGTTTAAACGAAAATGACGAGTGCAAACTTTTCTGGTTAATTTTGATGTTTTGTACGAAACTGCCATCCGTTTCCTGTGCAAATGCGTAGTTTTCGAGATGACGATATCTCGAAAACTACGCATTTGCACAGGAAACAGATGGCAGATTCATGCAAAACACCTCAAAATTGACCAGTAAAGTTTGTTCTCATCATAAAAACAGACTGGGTGTAAAAACGAATAATTACCGAAACTCCAAACAGTACAAGTTTTTTAAAATCTAAAAACCAGTCTTTTTGATATCCGGACGTTCAATCGTGGGAAAGTGGACCTAAAATTTAGCCCTATCAAGATTGATAATAATGTGATAAACATTTTAATTAATGGGTTGTGTATAGGCCAAGATTTTGTAGATAACTGACCCATTTTTTGGTTCCTACTATAAGCCTGTGTTCATTAGAGTGGATTTTAGATGTACTAAATGAACTTAGTTTTGTCAGGTTTGGTAGCATAGGCTACAGGTATAAGAAAAAAAATCTAGCCCCAAAAACTGTGTTAGGGCTAGGCCTGTCTAAACTCCGTAGACTGATGCATAGCCTAGTCCGGGCGCTTGTAACGGTCTAATTACTTAAATATTATGTAAGCCGCTTACGCATATTTTAAAAAATATCTAGTTGGGTGTCGGCCACGTACTTACTTAAATACGGTAAGCCTATTCAATCTTTGTTCAGACTAACACAAATTTTGCATGTGGGCCTACGTGTACGGCAGATTCTATGCTCGTTTATTACACGCCCAAACGACTATGGTAGTCGGCACCAAATTTAGTATGCATATTAAGAGAGAATCACGGAAGGTTTTAGTAACACAACCGCTCCTCCCAGTCCCCTCCTGTGGGGTTGACTGGGAGGGGAACCCCCTAAACAGCTTGGGTAACCTGCACCTAATTTAATATACACGTTAACGTCGTTAAGGGAGAGGCAGTGAAAGTTTTTATTCCTCTGTTTTATTTTAGGTTAATATTCGTTTAAACGCACAAGCGGGATCTCGATATGACGCTAAAATTATGATGAATCCTTGTGTAAAATAACATACAAAACTGTTTCATATGTTTTGCAAATTATTTTAAAGTGAATTGAAAACTTATTTTCAAATACGATTTCTTCGTTGCCATGGCTATGTGCAGTGGGTGTGAAATAGACTTTGAAGACTTAATTCGTCTTATTGGTGTTGATCAAAAAGCTTTGGATTCCTTTTCTAATCACGGTGTTATTTAAAACTAATAATTACCTGGGTCTGGTTAGGGACCTTTTCCAGTTTGTGTACCGTTTTTCATATAATTTATTTTTGATTGGTCATACAACCGCCGTCGATTATAACAACTTTTTAAGAGAGGTAAGTTCTTGATAACCTAACGTAACCTAACCTAACCTTCTGTTTTACTCTATGCTGTGCCTAACAGAAGCAAAGAAACACTAGAAAGTTGCATAAAAGCCAACATTCTGCCTGGATCTACTATTGTTAGTGATATGTGGAAATCTTACGATCAAATTGATAAAATCCCACATTATAACTTTCGTCACGACACTATAAATCACAGTGAAAATTTTGTCGATCCAGCGACCGGTGCCCACACTCAGCAGATAGAGAGCACCTGGAACGTCTTTAAACGACAAAATAAGCTGCACAAATGTTAAAATGCATTTCCGAATGGTCCTTGAATAAATAATTTCAATCTAAAAATGTTTATTATGCTGTATGTAATGTACTGTAGAAAACGATACATAAACTGGAAAACGTTCCTGGTTAGATTAGGACTCAGGGGTGGGGAAACTTTTCAGTACCAAGGGCGAAAATCGATAACATAAACACCTCCGCGGGCGTCTGGCAAATTTTAAGCTTATATACAGCGTGTCCCAAAGAAATGTATACCCACTTTGTTCGATAATACCAGCTATGAGGATAATAAATATATTACTTTTTATATGTTTTTTAATAAAGAATTTTCTCCTGAATCTAAATATGTAATTATTTTTATTAAAAATTGAAGAACAAAAAAGTTACAGATGTTTAAATTATAATTATTATTTTCGAGACTTCATGTGCGATATTTTCTAATATTTTAACCGACTGTTTTGAGATACAGTACTTATGTTTAGTGTTGATATTGAAGCATAAATGTTGTAATTATTAGTTAATTTAAAAAATTTACAAATTCCATGGTTAAATGACACTTTATCTAAGATGTTCGACGTCTTCCAGAACGTTGTTTTTGTAAGTTTTGCACAGTGCCGTCGGTTTCAAACTTATCTCGTATACGTGCAAAAATATTAGAAAATATCGCACATGAAGTCTCGAAAATAATAATTATAATTTAAACATCTGTAACGTTTTTGTTTTTCAATTTTTAATAAAAATAATTACATTTAGATTCAGGAGAAAATTCTTTATTAAAAAACATATAAAAAGTAATATATTTATTATCCTCATAGCTGGTATTATCGAACAAAGTGGGTATACATTTCTTTGGGACACGCTGTATATAAGATGTATTTTAAAAAGCTATTTGCTGGGCTGTAAATAAATAATTTTTAGTAAATAATAAATACCTAAGCGGGCGAATTGAAATTAGCTCGTGGGCGAAATTTCGCCCGCGGGCGAGGGTTTCCCCACCCCTGGGCCATTAGGTGCTTCCCTCACCAGAAAGTAGCTATTTTTCTTGGTTAATTCGACATGTTTTGAAGGAACCTGAGATCCGTTTCTTGTGAAAATGAGTGGTTTTCCAGATATTTTCATCTGCATCAAAAATGAAGATATATTGAAAACTATACATTTGCACAAGGAACTGATCCGATTCTTTCAAAATATCGAAATTACCCAGAAAAGTACTTTCTGGTAAAAAATGCAGCTTGTGTGTTAAAACGAATAATACCTTATTTTATTGTTCTCCGATGAGTGGAGGTTAGGAAAATGAAAAGGATAATAAAGTATAATCTTTTTAATTTTTACAGATCCCAAAGTGGAGGCAATTCTGGTACAACGAACCCATGTTGTTGTTAAGAGATAGCAGTCTGGACTCTGGAATCTTGTTCAACTGAAAGATCTTGTGTGGCCTTCCTTAGAATGTTTTTTTAAAAGTGGAGCCAAGCTACAGGATATCGTAGAATTGTTCGAGGAACATGTTCTCAGGTGGGCCCCACAGTCATGAAGATTTAGCAATACGCCTGGCCCTCTTAGTAGGAGGGGGGGGGGGGACTGGGAGTGGTCCTCTAAACGGCTAGGGTAATCTGCACCAAATTTAGTATACATATTAAAGCAGAACCAGGGAAAGTTTTAGTAATACACTCACCCTTGCCAGTCACCCTCTCAGGTTATGTTTTGGGGGACTTTTGCTGCGCAAAGCTGCAGCTGGTATTCTGGGACGAGTGTATACTGTATATAAAGGGTGATCCAGAGAAATGGGACCCAAAAGAAACCCCTGTAACTCTTAAAGTATAAGTCCTTTTATAAAATCATACGCATCATTCGAAAGAGGATAGTTACAAGTTTGTACAGGATTGTATAGGTTTTGACAATACAAGACAAGATAACATACAAAACAAAATAAAAGTGTTAGTTAAAAATGCAAAAACTTCACTTTTTTACGTGAAGGTCAAAATATGAGAATAAAAACCCACTCTAATAGACAGAGTTTATTTCCACGACAGTTTCGACGCCCACTGGCATCCTCCTCGGGTGGATACAGAAACACAAATGAAACAAAACAAGAGGGAAAAACAGTTCAGGGATCGACCGTTAAGAAATTCGCACCTAGGTTAGATTCCATTCTCTCGAGACAGGAGGGGCATTTTCATTAAGTACATTCGCACAAATTTTTTAAAACTATCTTCCTGTTCTAAACATACAGATTCTATTATTTTTACATAATTATTACATTTATAATTAAATTTATTACATTTAATATTGCATAATTATTAATTACAGAAATTATAAATTTATTATTACATTGGTTATTACATTGTTGTTTATTATACAGAAATTATAAACCGAAAAACGAATGAAAAAAGGCGATTAGGAAATAATCCAGAGACCATTGAGAAATTTGCACCTAGGTTAGATATCGTTCTCCCGAAACCAGAAGGGCATTTTATTACAGGGTCAGCTTATAACTACATTTCCACAAATTAAAAATATCTTCTTGTTCTATACATACAGATCCTAATGTTTTGACATAATTACTGCATATATTTATTTCCACATTAATTACTTCCATTATTACATTTACTAAAAGCGAGTAAGGAAACATTCCAATCCAGAGACATTTAAGAAATTCACACTTAGGTTCGAACACGTTCCCACGACTCCGTAAGGGATTTATTGACCAAGAATCTCATTAAAGGGTCTAACTTATAAGTACCTTCGCACAAATTAAAATTATCTACTTTTTCTATACACACAGATTCTATTATTTTCTTTTGACATAATTATTACATTTATAAAGTACCTTACTTGATTCCCAATCTATAGCATGATTATTTTGGCTAGCGTGATAATGCCATTTTTTATCACGCTAGCCAAAATAATCATGCTATAGATTGGAATCAAGTAAGGTACTTTATAAATGTAATAATTATGTCAAAAGAAAAATAATAGAATCTGTGTGTATAGAAAAAGTAGATAATTTTAATTTGTGCGAAGGTACTTATAAGTTAGACCCTTTAATGAGATTCTTGGTCAATAAATCCCTTACGGAGTCGTGGGAACGTGTTCGAACCTAAGTGTGAATTTCTTAAATGTCTCTGGATTGGAATGTTTCCTTACTCGCTTTTAGTAAATGTAATAATGGAAGTAATTAATGTGGAAATAAATATATGCAGTAATTATGTCAAAACATTAGGATCTGTATGTATAGAACAAGAAGATATTTTTAATTTGTGGAAATGTAGTTATAAGCTGACCCTGTAATAAAATGCCCTTCTGGTTTCGGGAGAACGATATCTAACCTAGGTGCAAATTTCTCAATGGTCTCTGGATTATTTCCTAATCGCCTTTTTTCATTCGTTTTTCGGTTTATAATTTCTGTATAATAAACAACAATGTAATAACCAATGTAATAATAAATTTATAATTTCTGTAATTAATAATTATGCAATATTAAATGTAATAAATTTAATTATAAATGTAATAATTATGTAAAAATAATAGAATCTGTATGTTTTAGAACAGGAAGATAGTTTTTAAAAAATTTGTGCGAATGTACTTAATGAAAATGCCCCTCCTGTCTCGAGAGAATGGAATCTAACCTAGGTGCGAATTTCTTAACGGTCGATCCCTGAACTGTTTTTCCCTCTTGTTTTGTTTCATTTGTGTTTCTGTATCCACCCGAGGAGGATGCCAGTGGGCGTCGAAACTGTCGTGGAAATAAACTCTGTCTATTAGAGTGGGTTTTTATTCTCGTGTTAGTTAAAACTAACCCTTCAAGATGACTGCATGGACTGTGGAACAGCTGCGTTTCATAACTGAGCAATATTATGAGCATGGAAGAAGTGTAGTTTCAGCTCAAAGATCTTTCAAGACAAATTTTCAGATGTCAAAATCACCTTCTAAGAAAGTAATCCGTCGGTGTGTCAGAAATTTTTCCCTAACTGGCAGCATTGGAAAAAGAAACCCAACTGGAAGAGTGCGCACAGCAAGGATAGACGAGATCATTAACAGAACTCATGAAATTGTACAGGATAATCCTAACATAAGCATCAGACGTGCTTCTCAGCTGTTAGGGGTTGGATATGGAACAACACACCGTATATTCAAGCAAAATTTAATGCTCTTTCCATATAAAATTCAAACAGTGCAACAACTAAACGATGGAGATTTCGCACGAAGACGACAATTCTGTCAATGGATCCAACAGAAGGTAAATGACACCACCAATTTTCTAGCAACTTTGATTATGTCAGACGAAGCCCATTTTCACTTGAATGGAACTGTAAACAAACAAAATTGTCGTTTCTGGGCAACAGAAAATCCATTGAATATTACCGAAGTCCCGTTGCATAGTCAGCGTGTAACTGTTTGGTGTGGTCTTACTGCATCTCAGATCATAGGGCCGTACTTTTTCGAGGATTCCACCGGAAACACGGTCACTGTAAATGGTGATCGCTACGAAAAAATGTTGACCGATTTCCTTATTCCTAAATTAAGAGATCTTTGTCTAGAAAACCACTGGTTCCAACAAGACGGAGCTACCTGCCATACCACGAGGAACTGCATGGCAGTTTTGCGTCAAACGTTTCCAGGCGAGTTAATCTCAAGATTTGGAGACGTTGAATGGCCCGCAAGGTCTCCGGATTTTTCTCCCTTAGATTATTATCTCGGGATATTTAAAGAGTAGGGTCTACAGAAATAACCCAACGACCTTGCAAGAATTGAAGGCCGCCATCACAAATGAGATACAGGCCATACCACCGCACACTCTTGCAAAAGTGATGCAGAACTTACAAGCGAGAACACTGGAATGCTTGGCAACTAATGGAGCACATTTGAAAGGAGTCATTTTAAAAAAATAAATATTTCATAATAAACTTGTAACTCTACTCTTTCGAATGATACATAGTTTTTATGAAAGGAATTAAATATTAAGAATATTTGGCTTTTTTTTATGGGTCCCATTTATCTGGATCACCTAGTATAATAATAAATTTGCGAACATAAACTGTGGCACAAGAGTTAACGAGAAACGGAGGAATGGAAGCAGTTTGCGAGATGTATAAATAAGAGAGACGTTGGTCTTGCATGACGTACCACTAGAGGTGTACCCCTCACCCCACCATTTTCATGAAAGATAATAATGTACTCGATCCGTGAGGTTGGGGTGGTGTCTTATTCCCCGTCATGTTCCCTATGTAGCATCGTGTTGACTTGGTTTGAGAGTCTATAGGCCCGAGTTCAAACAGATTAAGTTTTAAATGAATGCAAACGTCCTGCTCTCATTCCGTGAATAAAGGACGCAGACGCAGTAGTTTCATAGATTTAAGTCTTCCAAATTTCTCCCAATTACCATGTAAACCGGTATTTGGGTTTTGAAAGGAACCATTTATTTTAAATCGTATTTAAAGAGACCATGCATGTTCTATGAGAGTTATTTTTTTTTTAAAGTTATAAAGCATTGGAAGGTCATAATAATAATATCCAATAAATAAATGGTTTTCTTCAGAACACAGTAACTTGGCGACTTTTGAGAACTTAAATCTATGAAATTGCTGCCACCCCTCTGTCATTGATTATTGAGTGATTAATTGATTTTTGTTTGTACAACGTCGTCTCAAACAATAAATATACTAAAAAAATATATATATATTAAAGTACAAAGCATCAGAAAATACGAGACAACGCCGCAAATGCATAATTTTTCATAATATTTCATTGGTGAAAATGCCTTCATACAATTGGTATATGTACTCATATTCCAACTCGTAAAATATGTCTGAAAATTCAGGTTTCACGCCAGTTCTGTTCTATCACTCGCATGCTTTCATATTTATGGAACAAATAGAATTAGTCTCAGTAGAATTATTGCATTAATAATAATAAAGTATCTTCATTATTTCGTAATCAAGAAAAATTGTGGTGAAATAAGCAGAGAGAGAAGAGAGAGAGAAGAGAGAGAGAGAAGAGAGAGAGAGAAGAGAGAGAGAGAAGAGAGTGAGAGAGAAGAGAGAGAGAGAAGAGAGAGAGAGAAGAGAGGAGAGAAGAGAGAGAGAGAGAAGAGAGAGAGAGAGAGAGAGACCTTAAGTATTTCGTAGATGAGGAATTTCATCGACAATCTAATAAACAACTATAACCCCTAATCCTAATCTAATTTAAGTGAATCTGATCCCCCAAAATACCTGTCGATGTCATGTCGACGTGTCGATGGCTCAATAAAACTCAAAATTATTGACAGAAACACTTGAGAAGGAAATTGATTTTTTTTCTTTAATTCATTACACAAACATATTACGCATTATTTCATTCCTATTATTTTAATATATACTATGTATTAATCATTGCAAGAGTATGTAAACTACATAAGCCTCATTCCCCTTCCAATTACTTCTTCGGTTGGGTAAACTTTAAAAACCGAGGAAAGTCAATTGAATTTTTTAAATTAAATTTTAACCAATGCGATAGAACCTCTTTTTTTTTTTTTTTTTTAATATATATCAACATTAATTAAATGGATAATATTGCATGCCTCAAAAATGGAATATTTAATTTATCTATTTCCTAGCCTCGATAGATTACCAATTTTATGCAAGACACTCTTATATAACAATTTTAAAACTATCGTTCAAAGGTTTTAAATTAAAATTGGAGATTTTATTAAAAAAATATGAAGTTACTTATAGGAATCATTTTATTATTATTGGTTATTAACTTATGGATTATTTAGTTTTATATAAGCGGGGTCTTTATATCGTATTTTCGTGCAGTTAATGTAGCAATTAGTTTTTTATATGGTATTATTTTCATAATTTGAAAACTGTGTGTGTCTGTTTGACGTATCTTTCTTTGATAAATAATTTATCCGATAATTTCGTATGTTCAAGTTTTATCTTAAGTTTGTATCACACAAAATTACGTTATTTAGGTTATTGTGAAGTTGTTATTGTCGTACGAACAGCCAGGAGGGGGGTGAGTTGATAATATAACAGGATGAGGAAGCCCTATGGTTTATAAAGTGGAATCCGAACCACGGATAGCTTATCATTTGAACGGAGAGGGTGGTGGTTACTCATCCAATTACTTCGACACCAAAGATGGACACGATACCGCGTAAGAATATATCACTGATACACGGTACAGATATTCTCACTATCAGCATCGTCGATACGCGATACAGATACTCACATTATCAGTATCGTCGATACACGATACAAGATACTTTTGAAATCTGAAAGAAAAAGATACAAGACACACGTATCGACGATACATTACTTGATGCAAGATAACTTTCGTTATTTGTATCTTATAATTTTTAGGAAAGTAAATTAATAAGTTAATAAATTAAGGTTATATTGCTAAATCTATAGTTGCCTCAATGCTTTGAAACAATGTTCAATGATCATTTTCATATAAAATGATTGAACTAAGATTTTAAAACAGATCTCTCAAAATTTTCAGCGGACAATCATCATCATTTCGGGCAAGCTACCATTCCCCCAAAACTAAGAAGATTCACCACTGGAGAACTTGAAGGTAAGACATAATTTTATTTTAACCCCTTCGTTCACGGACATTTTTTTTCTTTGAACCAAAAAAGTACAAGATTTCAAAACCAAATATTTTAGTAAATCGTCACTCGCATAACACACATTTTGGGTTCCTTTCCCCGACAACTAAACTAAACCTTTACAAATCCGTAAAAGCATTTGTCGAAAAGTTACATTTTAGCAGGATTTGTATGTTATTTCCGATCGGACATTACAGTCCTATTGGAAAGAAATGCCAAGTTGTATATCGATGAATGATGCACGTTTCAAGATACTTCCTCACTTCCATATTTGATACATGATACAGTATCAACTATACATTATCGCTGATATTTCTGCCCAGGAGGGCTGGGTTATCCATCACCCCAAGTACGCCATAGTGTAGGGTCCCAACTCCCAAGACTGTAGTGTATAATGTATATATATATATAGTGATCTACAGGGGGGAAAGAAGCGCGTCGAAGTTAAAAAATTTCTGGCGTTTAGTGCTTCAATGTGCTGTTACAGTGATACACTTTTTGGCACAGCGTGGTTTGGTTTTTAGAGAGAACGACGAGATGATCGAAAATTTTCTTGACTATGTAAATTTTCTTGACGTTTTGGGCATAGCTCAATCTGACTTATTTCTTGCTGAGCACATTGCAACTCACGGAAATCCTGGAAAGACAAGCTACTTGTCCTCTACAATTTGTGACGAGCTGATCCAGCTTATGAGTCAGCAAGTTGTGAACCCTTGTGTGTGATGAACTGCAAAAACTGCAAACAACCAAGTACTTTTCGATTTCTGTGGATTCCACTCCAGATGTAAGTCACACAGATCGATCAACTTTCGTTATGAGGTACGTGAGTTTGACTGGGGAATCTGTAGAGCGATTTCTGAAGTTTTTGCTCATTCTTAGCCATTCTTTGCCAATTCTTTCACCGAACCTTTTTTTTTGGTTGCAGGTAGAATAACACGTAATGGGTAATGTAGAAGCGAGTTACACTGGTGAGGAAACGGCCTCAGCCTTTTCCTCACGAGGTAATTTACTTCCATCTTCCATATTAGCCATTGCGTGTTATTCTACCCGCAACAAAAAAAAAAAGATCCCAAAAGAAGACCAATTTGAATATTTGGTTTAGTTATAATGTATTACTTTCGTAAATTTAATTTAAAATAAATTTTCATACGAGATCGGACTTTTGGTACACCCTGTATATACACATCGTAAGTCAGCACGTTCGGTAATATTTTATTGTAGGCCACATTATGAAAAATATAGGTTTAAACATAGGAGGAGTGTTAGACGTCCAGGATTGTCCTGGACAGTCTTTTTTTATGCAGGAAGGAGGGGACAAGGGTGAATGCGCGCAAAAGCGCCCCCACCCGACACCGCAGAGGAGGAAGAAAGCCAAAATGAAGGTTCAGAGTTTTGGAGATGTCTAGACACACTGCGTTTGAAAGATTGGAGGTGATACGGGAGAAAGATGGATTGGAGAAGTTTGTTCCTGAGATACCGATTAACCCTCGCGTTAGAGAGTTGGACAGAAAAGGAATGGAAAGTGTCGAAAGTCTGGTGCTGCGTACTCTCCTTAAAGAAGGAGGCATACAGTTAGAGAGTTCAGAAGAGCACTGTCCGTTATAATAACGATAGTAAAGAGAGTGAGCCAACATTGTGGCGAAGTGAGAGAGATTGAAGACAGTGAGTAAGAGGCGGGGAAGTGATGAGACGAAAAGCCTTTGATTGTACCTGGTCAAGTACGGCTGTGTGGGTTCAGCCACCCAATACATGAAATGCATAGTCTAGGGCGGGTTGATATTTTGTATTCAAAAGTGACACATTGTGGGGGTTTCGTACGGGTCACAGTAGTCGCCCAGTAAAATATTTCGCGTATCCTAAGTCTCCTACCCCCGGCACGAATTTTCGGTTTTTAGTTTCAATTTGCCAAAATGTACAGTTTTCAGTAAAAACTCGGATAAAAATTGTTTCAGCTGTGTTAAACTCGTGTTTCTTATTTTTTTTATTCAAACTCAAAGAAAATGACATTTTTACGTTTTTGAGTAAGTACTGTATATTAAGATAAAAAATAAGGAACAAATTAATGAATTGCATAACGTTTTTCAGAAATTAAACAACAGAACTTGTCTTCTACAAGAAAAAGAAAAAAACATTACCTAATGAAGTGCTATTTTGAAAGTAACACTGCATGTTTATTTATTCCACTGTCCTTTCCATTCAAATTTAGGCAATCTTTGCCGTGATTCCAGTAGGTTAAGAATATATTTTTGGCGATTTTCGTAGCCAATTCGTACATCAGATGCATTCGTGGCTTGATTCACGGCACTTTCTACTCCTCGGCTGTGACAAGGAAAGTCTGGTATTTTGAGTGGTTCTCGTCTTCCTAGCAAAAGTTCCTTATTGCTATAGTTTCTCAGAAGTGGAGGCGGATAAATTACCTCTTTCTGCCAATCAATCATTTCAGTGTAGTCTGAAGAATCAAAATTAAAAGTTCGAGGTAAGTCAAAGTTTCTTGACCCAGAAAATGTAGTTCTTGAGAGAATGATTCTCTGGATTGCAACCTCTCTAACTTCTCTTCTTGAGTCTGTTATCATCGATAGTAGAATATTTTCGGGGTTCGCAAAGTACGAGTTATTCTGAAACACCGGTTCCATGATCAATATGTATTTCTCCTTCAAGTCGCGCAGCAGATACCCTAAGTACCAAAAGTTAGATGATCCGTCAGATGCCAGTGGATGTGATTTAACCCAAAACCATCCTGGAGCACAAGATAGCATAATAATTTCTACTAGATCTTTGAGATCTTGGGTTGGATTTGGTGTTGACACATAGTCTAAGAATTCTATTTGCTCCAGTTAGCCAACGAGCATGATGAATTGTACCAGATCTTTGGAGACATTTCCAGATTGAACAGCTAGGCACATATTGTAGAGATACTTTTGGTCACTGCTTAAAGCATTAACAATATCAGATGGAATTTCATGAATGTTTCCTTTAACAAGAGAAAAAGCAACCGCTTCCAGTTTTGTTAGATCAGTTTTCAATTTATTTCCAATTGAACCCTTGAAAGTACTGGGCCTGTTGTTTTTCCATCTATTGCCTGCCGTGGTTAGTGTGTCATCTCTTCTCCCATCAAAGCCAATGCATTCTATTCCTATATTCTCCGATTTAACCCTCGTACTCAATTTTTTACCTACTTGTGCTCTTTCACTCTCCAGCTTCTTTCTATCAATCATGTTGCCCTGATCCAGGATTCCCATAGCTTTTAAAGCAGCATTAACAACTGCTGCTGCTGCCCTGTAACTCACTCTGCAACGATCTGTGGTCACTACCAAGTCTTCATAGGTATATCTATTCTGCTCATTCTCTATTAACTCTATATCAGGCACGAAGACTTCATCCTTTTGGTGGTCAGTCTCTACCTCCATGCTCTCAGCACCGGCTGCATCCTGTGATTCCTGTGATGTTGAAGGGACAACTCTGATAGCATCAGTCAATTCTGCTTGTGATCTCATTCGGCGTCCGTGTTCTTTTTGAGCTCTAGCAATAGACGTTCTCCTCATCAAAGCAGCTTTTCTATCAATTGGTCCCAGTTGGGTTAATCTTTGCTTTTGTCCTACAAAAGAATCAAACTCAGCAATTGTTATTTTATCCTTGCACCGGCAGGCATTTCTATCAATCCCTTTATCGTAGCAATCACAGGTACATACATCAAACATAGCATCATACTCGGAAACCTTTTGTTTAAATCTCTCATCTCTTCGGTTATAGGAACCTTGTTCAACTTTGAGGCTGCTTCTATCACTTTAACAACTTTCTGAAAGATTCCACGAGTACTTATTGTAGGGAAAGAGAACCTTCTCCATATGGTTTCAACGTCTATTGCGACTATGTTACAACATTCATTAAAAGTAATCAATTTATTTGATTCAGCCCCTTCTCGTCGTCGCACAAAGTTGTAGTGCCTCACAACATCTGCTTTTGTTGGTGTCATAGCTGCTGGAAACTCGGAAGGATGTTCAAAGGCTGCATTTGACGACTTTTTTCTTGTTGGCATGATCAATTTGACTTAATAACCAATAATTTAACTTAAAAACCAATAGTTTGAATCAATAACCAATAATCAATAATAATTTCACTTAATCAATAATCTGAAACAAAAATAAAATATAATTTTTTGCAAAAAGTACTCAAAAAATTAGGGTTGCCAGACTTTTTTGCACATTCGTGAAATTTGGCCACAAAGTGGCCAATCTGGCAACCCTGCATAAAACAAAAAAAGTATCCATAAATAAAGATACCCATTTGATTTAAATAAGGGCAAATAAGGTCTAACTTATTTTTAACATATCTTAAATTGATGTTTCAGAATAGGTTCAAAGCTTATTGTGAAATCTCAGCTAGAAGAGTGGGGAAAAAGGGGGGGGCTATGTGCGAGGGATACAGGGGGTCGCACATAGTTCAACTTTTGATATGTTGTTTGCTAACCACCCAAATGAAAACCCTCACAGTGTCGTTTTTAAAAAATACCAAAAAAACTTGTTTTGACCCGCCCTAATTATTGCATACTCCATACACGGGCGGACAAAACCCTTATACAGAGACAGCAACTGAGTGGGGTGAAGAAACTGCGGAGTTGGTACAGCGCACCTAACCTCTTTCCAGGAAAGATCACGAGAAAAGGAAACACCAAGAATGTTAAGAGAAGAAGAAGAAGGATTGAGTTGTGTTGTTGTTAAAGGTAAGGGGATAGTCTTGTGGAAATTTGTGACGATTAGACACATGGAGAAACCGAGTTTTTGAGGTATTGAAAGCCACAAGATTTTCTTTGCCCCCAATCAGAGATAGCAAAAAGATCAGAGGTCAGGTGTTCAAACCCATTTCGGTGTGTCCGCGAGTCGCGCCCAGATAAGGTTATAGAGACCGGTTAATAGAAAGAATGTTGCAATAAAAACCAGATAATAATATTTTTGTGTTATGTATTTTTTATCATATTTTTTGTCTGCGTTCGCCTGCGAAAAAATTTGAGCACCCCTGGTTGAGAGGGAAGCTTTGTGAAACGGGTGGAAAAATGAGTGGAATCCTCGGCATAGGAGTGAATAGGAGAGGAAGTACGAATTAAAAGATCATTAATAAATAAAAGGAAAAGGGTGGGTGACAGGTCAGAACCCTGAGGAACGCCACTGTTCATAGCTTTAAGAAAACAGTGGCCATCTACAACCGCAGCTATAGATCGGCCAGAAAGGAAATCGGAGATGATGGCACAGATTGAAGGAGAGAAACCGAAGGAGGACAGTTTCGAAATTAAAGATTTGTGTCAGACTATCAAAAGCTTTAGATATGCCTAGCGCAATAGCAAAAGTTTCACCGAAATCCCGAAAGGAGGATGACCAAGAGTCAGAGAGAGATGCAAGAAGATCGCTAGTCGAGCGTCCCTTGCGGAAATCCATCAGGGTTGGTTGATTTAAATCAAATTTTTTTTTTTAAAAATCACTGATTTAAATCAGTATATGAATAAAAATAAAAACAATAAAACGCGAAAACTGCTAATTAATCACTACAGTATAGGTAATACATAAAGAATGGTAATGAACTTTGCTGTTTATTTTTCAGTAAAACAAGGTTATAGAATTTACTTATAGCTCTATTGATTATAGTGACAAATTAAGATGTGTTAACCTTTTTTTTAAACATTAATTAAAATCATAATAGCCATTGGCCTAAAGTGAATAAACATTTGTAGAACATATTTATTATTTCTATAAAGCATCAATAATTAATTCAAATTTTTATTCCACTGTTTTGGTATAAAAATATTTCATTTCTAGAAAACTTTTAAGGTCATCTGGTTACGATAGTTTAATTTGCTGACCCAAAACAAAGAATGATGGGTTAAAACTTAAATAAAAATATATATGTTTATAAATTACAAATGAAAAGTACAATAGCTCTTGAGCCCTAATGCTAACTGAAAGTTTTGAAAAGGAATACTAATTTTGCAGCTTTTTTGGTTCCAAGGCAGTTCCTCAGCTTGGACTGCACGAGGCCATAGAAGGAGAAGACTCTCTCCACCCCTGCAGACTATGCTACAGCTTCATAGCAACTGCTTCACTACTGACATGCTGTCTTTATCTATGGCTTCACTGTGTGACAGCCACCACTCAATTGCTGTGACACTGCTGGTCACATGGTCACCAAACTTAAAGGCCTGAAATGGTAGAGCTCTGGCCTGGAATAGCTAGTTTAAATAGCTAATACAATAGTTTGCTTCAATTACTTCATGTTAGTAGTGCTACAGGAACTTATCGGAATGAAAAGGATTTTCTTTTTTTTACTTGTTGTTTCAGTGTATCTTGAACATGGAGGAAAAAATCAAATAAATCTGATTTTTTTATTTAAAAAAAAAAAAAAATCACCAACCCTGGAATCCATACTGACGATCTGAAAGATGATTGTAAGAAGAGAGGTGTTTAAAAATCTTCCCATTAAGGATAGAAAAACTTTGGAAAGACTACAGAGCAAACCAATTGGACAGTAGTTGGAGGATTGAGAGCGGTCACCCTTCTTTGGGACAGGCTGAATGAAAGCGAACATCCAGCAGGAAGGAAAAGGACTAGATGAGAGACAAAAGACGAAAGAGATTACCGAGGTAGGGTGTCAGTACTGAAGCACAGTTCTTAAGAACAACAGGACGAACACCATCAGGACTGTACGCCTTCCTAGAGTTGAGCCCGGATAGGGCAAAAAGAACATCTTTAGAAGATATTCTTATTTCAGACATAATAAAGTCAGAGGGAGGAGGAGATGCAGGAACAGCACCGAAATCGTCCATGGTTGAGCTGGAGGTGAAAGTTTGAGCGAAGAGTTCAGCTTTGTCAGGACAAGAGACGGCAACTAAGCCGTCGGAATGGAAAAGAGGAGGGACTGAAGAGGAATTAAAGTTGTTGAAGAGGTTCTTAGCTAGATGCCAGAAAGAGCGAGAAGAATTAGAATGGATAGGTTTTCACATTTTTGACTGATGAAGGAATTTTTGGACAGTCGAAGAACAGGTTTTTCACGATTCCAGGCAGAAATATAAGCTGTGAAGAAAGTCAGGAGTTGGATGGCGACGGTACCTTCTGAAAGACTCCTCTCTGTTGCGGATAGCATTAGAACAAGTAAAGTTTAACCAAGGTTTTTTTTGCATTAGTAGTAGGAATAGAATATGGAATGTACGCCTCCATACCCGAGAGAATTGTTTATCCACTGTCCAGGAGGACATGAACCATGGACCATACAATGTTTAAGAATCTCTCAAGACGGGTGAGATGCATTGGCAAACGTATACCACTTTTCGTTAGACAAAAACGAAATGAAACCGCTTGACACTTTTTGTCACTCGTATTGCTTTCGGGATCTTTGATTTAAAAAATAATGTTAGCCGCGCAAGTTTAAGTTTTCCTCATGTTAATTAAATTTTGAAGTAAATCGGCTACATCTTTAAGATGTTCAAATCACGAACAAATTTTGTTCTATGGACTACCTATTAATTGCCTATCCAATCAAAGAATATTACGCGAGAAATTGGGGGAGCTACTTTACTGATTAAGCACGTCCAGGAATTTCCTATAAACAATCTGGCAACCCTATTTAAACGCCACACCATTTACAGCCATCTGACAGTTTTTATTTATTTATTTATTTATTTTTTATTTAAGAGTTCTACAACCTTTGGAGCGCGGATCGACGGCTTTTATTTGCTCATTTACGATTATAACCGTCGACATATTATTATGGATATCCTCTTCAAGCAGTCAATTATTGCTTGGTATCAAGTTAAACTATATAATGAAGGAAACTGGACAGGTTTTAATAAACAGGATGTATATCGTTATATCATATCATATAATATATATAATGTACATAGCGCGTATATACACACAGACTATATACATATCTTTGGTCTATAACCTTTGGTTAGCTTCCGCCAGAATTGTTCATTCTGACGAAGGTCAAGCTTTTCACTCCACCTTAGATCTACAGTTTAACGTGGAATCCGAACCACGCCCCACCAGCAGCTCAGCGTTTTAACCACTAGGCTACTCAGGGTACCCATTTATCTACCAACCACTTTCTTTATTGTGTGGAAGGATGAACAGCTGGGTTTTGCTGCGCGCCGGCTCCCGTCACCGGGTCTCAATCCCGGAGCCGATGGATTCGTAGTCAGCGACGCTAACCACTACACCACCGAGGCGTATATATATATATATATATATATATATATATGCGCAATATATCAAGCATGATGGCATTTTAATATACATTTGAAAAAAAAATTAAATTCATAATATTCCTACCCATGAAGTTATCAAAAACATCATTTTTGTAATGTAAGCTTCATTTAATATAATTAAGTTTCCCCTATTCTTTCTTAAAACCCGTTTTCTACTCGAGTCGAAATTAATTTGGTAAACTAGTTTTCTTTTTTATCGGATCGGTAACTTTGATAATTATAGGTTATCATAATTGGTAAATTTATCTTTGCTCGATGAAAATGAGATATAATATATAATTTAGGAAGAATAAAACGATAATCTCTCTCAACAGAGTTTGCGATTAAATGAATTTGCCGTAATTACTTCGTCAAACGAGGCGATTGAAAAGTACTTTTAAGAGAGACTTAAAAAAAAACAACTTTTTGGGTACATTTTACGAAATGGATTAAGGAGTTCAATTTAAAATCCATTAATAATAGATTAAATGCGGTTGTCGTGAATTTAACATGTATACAGAGGAACGAATAGTAAAAAAAATCTTTTTAATTTAAACAGTATCTAGTTGTATTTTTTTGAGACGGCAAATGGGGTAACACGCATAAATATAAAGAATTCGTACGACGTTCCGTCATTTATTTTAAGACAACTTTCTAGTTTAATTTATACTCGTACATTTTGCTTTTTTTTTAGTGTTGGACCTTTATAATCACTTTTTCGAAGGGCTGTTTCATCGACAAGCCTAATAACCTCAATATAACGTAACCTCACTTCGATTCACCAATATAACCTAGATTAAATTCGTATAACAGAACATTTACATACATTGAATTCTCCTTCGATAAAATGTCTTACCCCTAAACTAGATTCTACTTCGTGTAGATAATAAATATAGGAATGGGGTTATAAAGATGAGGAATTCGGAAAAAAAAGAAAAGAAGTAGTAAAAGTTTGTAAAATACTGAACTGATATGGGAAGAAGGATTTTGTCCTTCTGAATGTATATAATTGTCTACGTATGCAGTGACAAATAAAAAAAGGAATATTTATCGTTTATTTATGGTAAATTCATCCATCGAATTCATTCACTATATCGTTTTCCAATTATTGTGACCCGTATTGATTTATTTGGAACCGACAAAGGCTTATATGGAGCGCTGCTCTACGTATAATATCACTCTTCCCCTCACCCCCTCCTCACCCCACCGTTTATCCTGCCCTCGTATGCATAATAACCCCATCCAAATTTAGCTAAATTGAAAGGTTTTCTCCTTTAGCGAGTTTTTGCTTATGTGAGATTTGAAAGTTATTAAAGCCTCGAAGACGTGTGTGTGTAAAGTCGCGCAACTAATATATATATATATATATATAATATATATATATAATATATATATATATATATATATATATAACCTTTGGTTAGCTTCCGCCCGAATTATTCATTCTGACGAAGGTCAAGCTTTTCACTCCACCTTAGACCTACAGTTTAACGTGGAATCCGAACCACGCCCCACATATATATATATATAATGGACCTAGTTTTTAGCCGTTTAAGGTGATAATGATTTAATTGTATGCAATGATTAATTGATGCAATGACTGATTGCTTATTAATGAAAGGCTGGGTTAATAATTTATGATGTCATACAGTATCACCGATTGGAAGTGGCTATTTGAGTAGGCCTCCATACTATTGGAAGTGACAGGAATGGCAGCGAGGGTCACCAGCTTGGATTACGCCCAAGCAAATTAATATTAAGGTTATAAAAGACACCTTATAGTTTTGTATTTTATTATGAAAATAAAGCCGTTATTTATTCACTGTGGTATAACAAAGAATTAACGGTAATTAAGTGATAGTTTTAGGTTATGCTTATGACATAGACTTAGCTAATAAGATGAAATGTTAATAGCTTAATTGACACGTAATAAGTAATATACTCATTGATGGTATGTAAATGGCATGCAACATTGAATGGGCCTAGTAAATGATATAAAGAATACACGTGCGTTTGGTATGTTGAATGGAATAAGTGGTTATTTGATTAAGTAGGCTAGATGATTGAATGGGCCTAGTAATGACATAAAGGATGCACGTGCGTTTGGTACACTGAATAGAATACGTGACACTGATTAAGTAGGCTAAATGATTGCATGGATGCGCATAGAATAATTGATGCGGCCTAATAATAATGGATTGAAATGCTTGACAATGATTACACAAATATCATTTATATATAAGACCATTATGTGATGTTAGTGATTACGCCAAGAGAATATTTAGTTATCACATAAATATATGAATTGAACATAATAACGGATGATACGCGGAATTACGGTATTGAAATGACACTTGAATTGGATAACAGGCCTACTGCGTTCTTTCACGAGAGTCAGTTGGAACGCTTAATTACACTTGGGGTATAGTCTACCGTTCGGCGGTAGTTTAATGTAGGCTTCACAAGAGTACTTAGAATAGGAGGTACTTATCTTAACCGGGACGATGTAAACTCGGTTGAAGAGGAACCTATAACCGTAGGCTCGAGTTGTCGTTGTCCGTTAAGCCTCTCGAGATGATGGAGATGCTTGATGTAGGCTTCGTACGGAAGCCTGAGGTGATGTTACTTCTCGAGGTGCAGGATGGCCTTAAATGATCTTGCAGGCGTAGGCCAGAGGTGCTGAATATATATCGAGGAATGTAGAGAAACTTGAAGGCTGACCTTGTAAACCGTAGGCCCGAAGTGATTCTGGTTGGGCTTCGAAGGATTGCTTCTGCAGGCGGTCTGTAGAAGGTCTTACTTGATGATAAATCATAGGCCTTGAAAGAAGAGCAGGCCGCTCCTCCGGCAAGAAACCGGAGGGCGGTTGACGTGATGAGATCTGCTCGACGAGGTAGAAAGCGAGTGTCTGTCTGAGTGAGTGAGTGAGTGAGTGAGTGAGAGTGGAAGCTCACTTTTATACATAGTTCCTGTGACGTAGGACTTCGCGCCAAATCTTAAGACGCCTTGTCCGCGCGTCCTTTTGTTGATAAGGGCTTGCGTTCGCGCCTTTTGGGAAGAAACAGACTCTCATTGTTCTGAATCCGTGTCCACGTGTGTCTTCCAAGACTGTTTGATGATAGCGTGGAAGGAAAGGATTTGTCCGTCTACTTGTTGGTCTATTTCTTGTCGATCCGCTACATATATATATATATATATATACATATCCACTCGAAGAAGATGCCAGTGGGCATCGAAACTGTTGTGGAATTAAACTCCGTCTATTAGTGTGGTTTTTTTTTGCATTTGTTATAACGACTTTAGAAATAGTTTGTATAGATCTTTGTTTGAAACCTTTGTTATTGCATTAACTATGACGTTTTCCACCTCTATTCTCGAGATATTTTATACATTTTACCTTTATCCCGGGTTACACGCGCTAACTTCTTCGCCCCAAACCTGGAACGTCTTATTATATCATTCCTCTCGTTGGCAGATTCTTCCATTTTACTCGGAAGCAGAAAATACTTTTTGTTTGTTTGAACATACGCGACATATTTAAGAGTTATTTCCCGTCTATTAATTAGCAATTAGTCCTATTTCATTTTAAATTTTCATATTAATTATCTAAAAAAATTTATAGTTCGCAATGTGGATATGGGTATGTTAGTCAGTATGTGAAATCGGTAATTTTACGTAATGCCTAAAATTTTTCGGGTATTACGCATTACTAACCTAACTTAACCTTCTCGAAGCGCTTCAGGGTCACGGGCATTACGTGAATTTATCGCGTGGTTTCACGTACTGACTGTAAAAAAATATATTCAAAACCAGAAACTAAAGACTCATTTACAGAAATACGCAACAATAACAATTAAGACCCCCAAAATGAAAATAATTGCTTCGTAACGACAGCTGGAAACCAAAACGATATTATTTACCGGTAACTAAAATAAATAAATAAATGTTTAATTTAATTTTTAGGACCATAATTATATATTTTTTTTTTCGTTGTTATAAGTAAAGACCGAAACTGAAAATTAGTGATATAAAAATTAACCTTATTTTCAGATGTTTTAAAGGTTAAATTTCATTGCTCTGACACTTCAACAATGAAGTTGCGCTCAATTAAACGTAGACTCTGGTAATTTACAGCGTACTATTGGTTATAATGTCTTGTTCCATTTAACCTTTTATATATATATATATATATATATATATATGAGCTGTTTGTTCAAAACTTTTATAAATTTAATTATTTTATATTTTTTGTTGTGTGTATGCGCGCGCGCGAACACGTGTGCGTCCGTGTTTGTGAAACGGAGTCTCGCTCTTTGTTTTTCGGTCATCAATCACCGACTTGTTTTGATGTTAAAATTAATCAAGTTCAAACTTCATAAAGATAATATATTTCAAACAATGTTGATACTTCAATTAAGAGACTTAATTATTTTTTATCCTATTTAGTTTTCTTTATATTATTATTATTGTTGTTGTTTAAATGTTGTGTAGGTTTTCTGCTGAGGGTTATTGATTGGTTTTTATGTTGTTTATGATGTTGGGTTTTAAAGTTTTCGTTTTTCTTTTAATCTAAGGTGTCTTGGAAGGCAAATTATTCGCTTAACTTTTATACACACCCACCCACTCCCATATATATATATAATATATAATATATATATTACCTATATATATATATATATATATATATATATATATATATATATATATATATATATAATATATATATATATTACCTATATATATTACCTATATATATATATATATATAATATATATATATATAATATATAAATATATATATATATATATATATATATATATATATTACCTATATAATATGGGGTCCTTAATTAAGCTGTTTGGATTGCCTCATTAAAATATTTTAATTAAATAATGGCCCCTAGATCGTAAAACGCATAAATTGAAGCCGAAATAGAGATAAAAAGTTTACAACACTAAATAATTTATTTATAAGTTATTCCTCATTTATTTAGTAATTAACGAGAAAAGCTTTTCAATATCAAAGTGTTTTTCTTCCTTGATTGAGGAAATAATGAAAGCCTTTTTTTGTTAATTTCTTTTTGCGTTTTAAAAATGTGAATATTTAAATTCGGGGTTTAGTAATTTACTCCAGTAGGAGAAAATATAATGATAAGTAAATCCCAAATGTGCTTTTTATCTTTGATAGCTAGCTCCACCATTTGCATGCCTTAACATAATACGGATCTCGTAATTTTAAGGCTTCCTCTTTCGCCTCCCTACTAATACTTATGTCCCTTTAGCTCCGGAATGCTCTATAGGGACACGAGGTACGGACTATTCTTATACATAATTAATTGCCGCCTATCCTCTCCACGAGCGAATGAGATTTAATAATAATCGCCCTTATATAATACTGCGACAAAAGCTATTTTCATTTACGGGTGAATACGAGGATACAATAGTGGTTCCAGATTTAGTTCTTAAGTTTCGGAGCAATACAGTCGATTTTATCGTGCGTGTATCCATTTTAGAGCGTTAGTACCGGAGTTTCGGCTTTATTTAGTCGTTAATTATGGGTAGTTTTTGGTTGCGAGTAATATCGTTCAATATCTCCCAACGCTAAGTATAGCTTCCTTGTTGCCCTGAGATTAGCTAATTAGGTTTTAAATAAAACGGTTGCTCCGCTGGGGTCCCTACACGATGGAGGAAGGGGCTTAGGGATTAGGGGAGAGTTTAAGGGGGGTTGGGTAGAATGGGGAATAAGAGCAAAGGGAACGAAACGAAAGGAGAGGAAAAGGAAGAGGAAGAAGAAGAAAGAATAAAAGTTAAGTTGAATGTTACGTTTAAATTATAAATTTAAATTCTTATTCTTTGAAGTGATGTGAAGACATCGTATAAATGAGAAGATTGTTACTAATAGTGAGAGAGATGGGATTTGCGAATGATTTATACGCATTTACCAACCATAATTAATGAGCAATTAAAGACTAAAATCCCCTTTTTTTTTAATGATTATTTTTAATCATAACACACACACACACACACACACACACACACACACACACACATTTGTGTTTACGTTTCGGCGTTTTTTTTTTTTCACTGCGCTTTGTGAAGTATTCTTAAGGTAGTTCCTTTTGCTTAAGCTTTCTCATTAAGTAATTCGTTTGATGTGAGTTACGATTTCCATTAAAGTGAGTCTTCCCGAAATTCCGTTTACAGATTTACGAGCATTGAAAGCAACATTATAGCTGCGTTCTACTTTAGGCTAAATATGTCGCAATAAAATAGGGTTTAGCAGTTGGTATAATTATAATAGGTATACTTAACATTAGTAATTCCTCGCTTTAATACATATTATTCTCTCTCTCTCTCTCTCTCTCTCTCTCTCTCTTTCCAATCACTTAAGCATTTTCTCGATTAGGGCCGCAGGGAAAGGCAAGATCAGAATGAAGCTCCGTCGGTAATTAAGAGACGCTCCAAGTTCCAGATCATTCCAGGCAATTCCAGGTCTTTCGAGAACACAAATAAAAAGACCTTCATTGCTTCATTTTGACGCTTTAGAATTAACTTTTTTTTTTTTAACTCTTGTTGCTCATTTGCCATCTTCTAATGACGTTTAATTTTTAATTGTAACCTTATAACCAAACGATCAAAGTAGAATCCAATGCATAAGATCAGTTTTGGTTCATGTACTGATAGATGTCTCTCTTGCTGTGTACAATTGCTTGTATCGGAACTTCCTTACTTATCGATTACACCACAGTTGGTGTATATATATATATATATATATATATATATATATATATATATATATATTATATATATATTAAATTAATTACTTTTGTGTTTCTAAACACAAAAGTTATGAATTTAATAGGTAAGTATTTTTTAATTTAGATTTTAAGTATGATTCACTTCTAATTTTAATTGTTGTATCGGAGCAATATTGTTTATGATAAGTAAAATAGAAGAAGCCTTTTATATATTATAATTCATGTAATTAAAACCTACATTAAAAGAACTTATATTAGTTTTTCAAACCGAATATATATATAATTAAAAGTGTAAGCTTTAAGTGTTAATTTCCAGTTATAATTTAACCCTTTAACGCCGAACGTTTTTGTAGGGTTAAGTCTAAATGCGTGTATTTGAAACGCTAAGTATTCGACTCAGTCGGCGTTAGAGGGTTAAAGTGTTTGCTATTCACTTGTAAAATAAAATAGTTATTACTGACAACCCAACCCTCCCAAAAAGCAAGTATTATCTCTTAATTCCATTGAAAGAAAACTCCTTAATTTTCTTAATCTAATAGCAGTGTTAATATATATGCTAAATTTACACCCATTAAAATATATATATATATATATACACGGGGCGTCCCAAAAAAATGTATACACACTTTAACAGCTGATAGCTCAATTGATGTTTCTTTCTTTCCAAGTTAAACCCATTAGAATTAATAATGGCAGTCAGACTAAGCTTTGAAGAAAGGAAATTCTTTCTAAAATGCTACTGGAAGTGTGAAAACGCAGTTGAAGTGCAAAGACAGTTTAGGAGGGAGTTTCAAACAGATCCACCAACGCGACTTACCATCACTCGAATTAGAGATAAGTTTGAAGCCGATGGAACTGTTCAGAATGTCCACAAGAAGCGTTCCGGAAGACCACGGACATCGACAAGCCCCACAAAGCAAGAAAGAGTACTGGAAACGTATCACCGAAGTCCAAGAAAATCTGTGCGGCAAGCGAGTCGTGAGGTAGGAATTTCAGAATCGTCTGTCCAACGCATTTTGAAGCGCTGTCAATGGAAAAGTTACATTCAAGATTAGTCCATGCTATTAATGAAGATGATGATCCGGACCGAAGAGTGGAGTATTGCGAGTGGTACTTGGCACGATGTGGATGTGGATTGGACGAAGGGGTTTCGTAGAATACCCTCCGCGTTCACCAGACCTCACACACTAGACTTTTTTTTATGGGGATACTTAAAAGACAAAGTCTACGCTATAAAACCTGCAACAGTCGCTGAATTGAGAGCAGCCATTGAACGAGAATGCACACAAATACAAACGAAATGTTTCGTGATGTTTGCGATTCCATTGCTTCGCGTTATCAGCAGTGCCTGGACCAGAACGGACGTCAGTTTGAAAACAGGCGTTGACAAAACAATTAAATAATGTCTGTAGATTCTATTACATTTTGAAAATGAAATGTATTTTAATAAACACTGCCTTTATAATTATTTAAAGTGTGTATACATTTTTTTGGGACGCCCTGTATATATATAAATTTTTTTTTTTTTTTTTTTCGCGTTTCTTCTTTCAACGTCTACGTTTTGTTTTCTTAGTTTATTGGTAATGTTTTATTTGTTAATATTTTGTTTTATTAACGGTTATTTTTTGTTTTAATTTTTTTTTGTTTATATTTAGTTTTATTAAAGCTTCGTTTTATTAACGTTTTGTTTTGTTTTAATGTTTTCTTTATTAACGTCTTTTTAACTTGATGTTGGAGGGAATTTCAAAGTGTTAGAAGTGTCTTTTAATCATTTATTTGTAGCGTCTCTCTCATTGTCCGCTTAATGAGCCAAAGATCATAATTGAATGTGTTCTTTGGCACTCTCAAACAAAGGGCCAAAACGGTGACACCTGTTGTTTATATATATATATATATATATATATATATATATTATATATATATATATATATATGTGTGTGTGTGTGTATATATATATATATGCAAAATCTTCCTAAATAATTTTTTATAGCTTGATTGTGTATAATTAGTGCGATTATTTCATTTATTGGTGTGTTGGTCCCCATTGTCGGGGTTCTTGAGGCGAAATCTTTCCTTTGGACTCTGGTAACATGAAATGGGGCGATAAGGCGAGGCGGGGCTGCAATTAAGGGGGTCCGAGGAGCTGATTAAGAGCCGCTTTATTGCACAAAGAAGATACCGTATTTGGAGGAGAATCTTTTTCTTGCTATCTCACGCTTCATCTATGAGATTTATATCCACAACACACACACACACACACACACATATGCGCGCGTGCACATATACTTGACTATAGACGCATATTACACACACCACACACACACACACACACACACACACACACACACACATCCTTATTAGGAGAATTATTTAATTATTCGTGGATACGCTTTTGACTTTTAGAGTATTCGATCAAAGGTTTTTCCTGTTAAATAATATGGTTTTTTCTTTCCGTTTATTGTATGTTGGTTTTACTAATTACCCGTTTTTTATTCTCGAGATTCCGTATAATTGGTAGTAAAGAAGATGGTTTTATGGTTTTATTCTTATTAACGGTTATTGTTTGCAGGGACCACTTCTCTATATTGCTCTCAGATAAGATACACACATTTACCTTTTACTATATATATATATATATAATATATATATATATATATATATAATTATTTTGTAAATATATATAGGTCGATATAGTTAAGGTAATGAAAATATACAATACACAGCTAAATACAATAGCATAATACTGACATTATTACTGTCATTGTTGTTATTGATGTATGGATGGATGTTATGATGATGTATAGTTTTGATTACTATTAATCCTCTTTTCTCCTTATCCTTCCTCTTCTTCCAGCTTCTTTTTCCTCCCCTTATTCCTCTTCCTCGTCCTTTTTCCTTTCTCCTCATCTTGTGGTTTTTGCCCATGTCACCTCATCAACATTTCTACACTGATCTTCACCTTCCTCGATCTAATTTCTGTAATATTGTTTATAGTTTAAAAGAGAGAATACTATAAAGGGGAGCATTTCCCACCCCTTAATTCCGATTACTTCAAACTTCAAAAGGAAGGAGAGAAACGGGTTTTTGCCATAATTGTTAAATGGTTAATTTGAATTTAACTTTGCGATGATGGATTACTGAAAGTGGTGTTTAGTGCCAAATTTTAAGACGTATTTACATACGTATAAAGCGATCACTCATACATGAAATATTTGCAGTTATTTATACATGATTGCGATACACCGAACGTGTATTTTGCGTAAATGCGATAACTTCATGTAATGCGTGTCTCATTTGTAATTATATATATATATATATATAATGTGTGTGCGCGCTCGCGCGTGCGTGCACTAACAGGAAATTGTACTTTTTTTGTTAAAAAATTCTCTAAAGAAGTAAATTGGGACATATATGAAGGATGGGTACCAAAATAAATTAATTTCAATAAGGATAAAAATTAAAAAGAAAACTTTTTCCTTTTTGTATCTTTTAATAGTTGAAATACCATAAAACCTTATTAATATTCATATCTAAAATAATTAAATAAAAATCCTTTATATCTTATATTAAAATACTCTATTAAATTGATGCTTACCTATTAAGTATTTCTTAGAATTATGAAGGAATATTTATCGTTTAATTTTTGTTTATACGAACAAATAAAACCTACATCCTTTTTTCGTTTTTTTTTAATTTTTATTTTTTAATGGGTTGAATATATTATATGTGAAGGCCCGGAAAAAGGGGGTTTCAACATCATCTTCAGTAACTGGCATTGATAGGACTATATGCTACATCCTTTAAAGCAGTGGTTCTCAAACTGAGGTACGGCGAACCCCGCCGTACCCCCAGGGGTACGCGAAGGGGTCCTGAAAATATAACCCTTCTAATTTTATATACGATTAACAAGCCACGAGTCGTATGGTTGTAAAGAAAGTAAAAATCTTCTATCGAAAATCCAGAAAATCCCGTGAAAGAATTCAAAGGGTACAGAAGAAGAAAAAGTTTGACAACCGCTGCTTTAAAGCCTCAACAAATTTTCTCCTCTCATTGACCAACGTTGCGACTCGCGACAATTTTGTTAGACTTTTCTTCATAATCACCAAGTTCAGCCATTACTCTCAACTTCGACCCCAACTGGTGAATCTATCTGCGTCTGTGGTGAAATTTATATATTGATAAAAAAGTAGTAGTAATTTTCACGATACAACGAATTTATAATGTGTGGTTGGGTATTTCTCTCATTTACTGAAGTATAATTTATTTTGTTAAAAGCTTATACCCCCAGATAACTTTCTTTTGTGTAATGTATTTATATTTAGATAATACAGGGTAGTCCAAAAGTACCTATCTATTTTGCTGAAATAATAATATTTCTTTTTTATTTTCTACGGACCATAGATGAGGATGGATGTACAAGAACGTGTGATGGTAGTAACGCTGCGTATCCAAGGGAAGAAGTGCGAAGAAATTTGAGAAAAAAATCGAAAAAAGATTTCGCAAACTAGGACCTACATACAAAGCAATTCGTGAGCTAGTCGATAAATTTAAAAGAACACGACCTGTTCATGATGAGGCAAGATCTAGACGTCCAGGTACTTCTCAAGAAAATGTCGAATTGGTAAGAGATGCTTTTGAAACAATTCCTAGAATGTCAACTCGCGCACCATCACGTAGACAGCATACCAAAAACGACTGTTCTAAGGATTTTAAAATCAATATTAAGAGAGAAAAGTTATCATATTCAAGTACTACATGAATTACACGAAGAGGATTATCGAAGACAACTGCCATGTGCACAGAATTGATTGAAAAAATTCATACCGAAAACTTATTAAACCACATTCTCTTCAGTGATGAGGCGACATTCCACACATGCAGAAAGGTTAATCGACATAATTGCCGTATCTGGGCTAGTGAAAAACCAACCGAGTTCTACGAATGGGAGAGAGATTCTTCCAAAGTTAATGTCTGGTTGGGTATGACAAGATCGAGGATTTACGGACCTTTTTTCTTTGTAGAAGCTACGGCAACGGCCAATTTATCTTGATGTGCTTCAGCAGTTTCTTGAACCCCAACTTCGTTTAGATGGCATTCTCGACACTGTTTTCTTTCAACAAGATGAAGCTCAATGTCACTTACAAACATCGTTCGGGCGTACCTTGATGAGATCTTACCAAATCGCTAGATTGGACGTGGTGGAAACAGGCCCTGGGTAGCATGATCTCCGGATTTAACACTATTAGACTCGTTTGCATGGGCCTTTAAAAATCTGAGGTTTGTAAAACAAGAGTTACAGACCTGCAGGATGGTGCTCACGTCGAATCTTAGACCTAAGTTTGATAAATAAATGTACATCTAATTACGTTACTACATTTTTATCCTAAAATACTATTTTCCAGCAAAATAGATAGGGACTTTTGGACCACCCTGTACTTAAATTTTAAAGTATTTTTGTTTTCATTTTTGTAATTGTAAATATTTCCTTTGTCTCTTCTTTCGCGTTGCTATTATTCTTCCACGCTCTTCATTTACAGTTTTTTCATTCGTTAGTATTTCAGAATCTCCAGTCATTGCCTCCTCATACGAAGGTGTGTAACGTTTTGCTTCTCGTATATCGTTCTGATTTTTCACTCGCAGCACAGAGATTGTCTGTATACGATAACTATGACTCGTTCAACCTGTATAGGGAATCGCCTCTTGCTTAAAATTATATACTCTAGTCATACTTATTTTTAACTGTAATATTTTTCATATGTTGTTAATTCTTCTGAACGTGAAATCGAAGGTAAACAGTTGAAGATCGCTATCTGAATGAAACATGCCCTAAACTGAGAAACTGAATTATTTTTTTTACCCTTCAGATTTTTTTAATAATTCCTTTATTTTCGTACCTTTTTCTTCTTTTAGTAAATTACAGTATCTGGGATTGAAGTAAATTGGTACTGATAAACCATCATTCAGAAACGGCGAAACTTCCTTTTCTGTTACGAAACTGACTAAAGGTTTCTCTATATCTGATCAATTTCGGAGAAGCTTCATTACCAGCTTGGTCCAAATTGTAAAGAAGTCTCGTGTAAATACTCGAATGGACTTAGTGAAGGAATAAATAAATAAATAGATGTAAATAATTAAATTAACAAATTTAGTGTATACAAAATATTGTTTTACATCAGTCGCATATACATATCGACGTTCGAGATTCAGGAACTCTGCCAGAGAATATTACTAGTTCTAAGTTTATAAGTTGAAAGTTGAAGCTTGTACACGGAAAAAAAAGCTTTATTTAAAATAACAAAACTCGTGTAATTAACCACTTCGATCAAATAAATCAATATTTAAAATATAATTGCTTTATTTATGCACGTTTTTACTTCATTTTGTTAACAAAGACAAATCGTATTTAACCACGAAACCACGTTTAATAGACCATATTTTGTTACCATCAAATAAGGTAATGATTAAATATAATAATTGGTTTAATTAGAGTTGCCATATGCATTTTTTGGGGCTTCATTTTATTGAAGAATATACAGGGTGAGCGAAAAGTCCCTGTCCACTTCCAACACAGTGCAGATACGGGTTCACTACACTTCTTGCGGGTGCACAAGGACTTTTCGCTCACCCTGTAGTTGTGAACGCTAAACACTTTTAAATTATATTTCCGAACGACAGCCAATGTATTCATATACGAGGACTGATAAAAAAGTTCCGGGACAGATGTATTTATTGCAAAACTAAATGTCACATACCCAATCAAAGTAGTCTCCTTCTGATTGTAGACAGTGATTCCAGCGGTCCAGCCATTTCCTGAAGCACCTGTTATACTCTTTCGGAATGGTCTTCAATTCTCGTGTCGCATTTTGTTCAATCCCTGGTACTTCCGGAAATCTCTTTCCCTTCAGGGTGTTTTTCAGCTTGGGGAACAGGAGAAAGTGTCAGTGTGCGAAATTCGGCGAATACGGTGTTTGGGGAACCAGTGGAATGTTGTACTCCGTTAAGAATTCCCTTATAGGGAGTGCTGTGTGAGAGGACGCATTGTCGTGATGCAACATCCACGAACCCAAAGCCCATTTTGCCGGGCATTTTGCACTCTCCATAAGGGAATTCTTAACGAAGCACAACATTCCACTGGTTCCGCAACCACCGTATTCGCCGGATTTCGCACCCTGTGACTTTCTCCCGTTCCCCAAGCTGAAAAACACCCTGAAAGGAAAAAGATTTCAGGAAGTATCAGAGATCGAACAAAATGCCACACGAGAATTGAAAAACATTCCGAAAGAAGAGTATAACAGGTGCTTTAGTAAATGGCTGAACCGCTGGAATCACTGTCTACAATCGGAAGGAGACGCATTTGATTGGGTATGTGACATTTAGTTTTGCAATAAATACATCTGTCCGGAACGTTTTGCTTGCATGCACTCGTCCATAGAGAGTTAATATTTGGCGTTTTAGTTTCAAAAGGTGCATTTTGTTTTATTTTCTTCTAAATATGGTTTTTAAATGAAAGTATACATTTTTTTCGTTTAAAAAAAATATTTTATCAAATTCTAATGTAGAACAAAACTATAAATACCAAATTTGTAAACGCTTCCGTAACTCGAAATGGCGTAACGAGAAAACTTTGTACGTTGCGTGAAGAATCTCAGGGACAGCTGTTCGGGTCGGGCAAGGGAAAAAAAAATTGTATATTTATTTTTGTAAGTATAATATGTATACGTGAATATATAGTATAGTTAAATAAAAAAAAAAGTAGTATAAAAAATCTCTTAGACATTTTAATTCCAAAATTAGCTTAACTTGAGTTTAATTTAAACAATTTGTCGTTTATTATTATTAAAATTCATTTTGTATCATGAAACAAAAATTTGGGTATCTAAAAATAAACCTTTTTGTCGAAATCTTTTTTTTTTCTTTTTTTTTTTGTCAACAAAACATTTTTTTTTTTCTGTATGTTACAATGGGTTCCTAACTGAAAGTTATTTAATAAACGTTAAAGATTGATTTTAAACCTGGGGTGGGCAATACATAAGCCAAGAGCCACACGTGGCTATCCACCAGAAATGTGTGGCTATTTCGTCTCCTGAATTATCTTGTATTTTTATTTATAAATATTTTCAAATCGGGTTGGGCAAAATTCCCCAGAATTTGCCAGTTGATGGCGCATGCGCAAGATTGCGTGATTGCGTGAAGATTGGCTGTGGTGCTTTGTGCGCATGCGCGAATAGAGTAGTATGACGTCATATGCCAATCTTCATGCAACTATCTTCACCGTGTAAACGCGGCTTAATATTAAATGGCTGGAAGAGGTCACCACCTGACAATGTTGCGGTTTTTGACTGACGTTATGGGTCACTTGAATCTTCTCAACACAAAACTTCAGGGAAAAGGAAAACTTATTTGTGAGCAAGCCCAAATGATTAGTGAGTTCAAGTCGAAACTCAGTCTTTGCTCATACAAGTCCAGAAACAGGATTTCACACACTTTCCCACTCTGGAAAGTTATCTGAAGAAAAATGAGGTGATGGATTTAAAAATGGAAAAGGTCCAGGTCTGTGTAGCTTGGCTTAAGAAATTAACCCAGAATTTTCAGCTGTGCTTCTCTGACTTTGAAAGGTTCAACTTGGCCTTCCACCTGTTGAAGGATCCATTCAGTTTCAGCATTGAAGAATCCTCTCAGGAACTCGTCAACTTGCTTTGCTTGGACAAGCGTGGATTCGAAGAGGATATGCTTTTGCTGCAAAGCCATGATTCACATACTCGACTCAACAATCGATCTCTTGTTCATATGTGGGAGAATCTTCTGATTGATGAAAATTTTCCTTGCCTGAAGACCGCGATTTCGAAGTTATTTTCCATGTGTTTGGTTCAACTTGGCTGTGTGAGTCAACGTTTTCATCAGTGACGCACATTAAGTCCAAGTACCGATCACGACTTGCAGACCTGAATTTGGAGGCGGAGTTGAGATGCGCATTGTGTTCTGATTTTGAGCCAGACTTCAATCAATTGGTAAAAGAAAAAGATTGCAAGGTTTCTCATTGATTTAATTGATGCAGAAATGGTTCAATTATTTGTGTTTGCCAAGCCAGTACCGTTAAAATCACAAAATAAATTTATTTCGCACAAATTCTGAGTTTTATTTATTAAAACACATTGCCCACCCCTGATAATTTAAACGAATAACGTCTATCTTACCTACCAGCTAATCTTTCTGAAGTACTTTAGTCAGGGCCGTTTCTAGCCATTAGGGGGCCTTAAGCAGTATACCCACTTGAGGCCCCACCCCTCCATCCACCAACTCACGCCTTACTACATCACCTCAGCACACACATACAAAAAAATGGCTGTGTTAATAAATAACAATTATGAAACAATTTTAATGAAACATTTATGTCCGAAACAACAAATATGTACTTTCAGAAGACAAACAGAAAAAAGACCATGAAATTCCTGAAAATTAGCTTATACATTATTTAGAATAAATGACGCAGAACTATGTATAAAAAAATAATGCAATTATCAACTACCAAACAATTACTAACTCTACGATACAATCGTGTAATAGCTAACAGTTATACAGAACAGTTTGTATCTTCAAAATTTTTGCCTCCTAGATTTTTTCTGCGCGAAATCATCAATAACATCATCATATGAAATCTCCTTGCCAACGTCCTGGTTGATGCTTATAATGCCAAGGCCACTGAGGCGATCCTGCCCCATCGATGATCTGAGGTAGTCCTTGATTAGCTTCATCTTAGAGAAGCTCCTCTCGGCTGACGCTATTGTCACAGGTAGAGTGCAGGCAATTCTTAGTGCAACCCAGAGATTGGGGTATAGTTCCTCCAGTTGCTTCTGATGAATGAAGGAGAGAAGCTCCAATGCAGTCATGTTGTGTGAAGGTAAAGTCGGCAAGTTCTTAATTTCGAGGGCCAGTTCTCTTCCATCAATGTCAGAGTCAGCTCCAGAGCTCAGTATCTTAGAGAGCTTTTCACACTTGCAGGACAAGTATTCCTTGTTCATTGTGGTGAAGTTTAGGAGAACCCCAAATATGTCCCTCACAACATCTAATGTTTTGAATCTCTCATTTATTGACCCGATGGCACAATCCACCACCACATTGAAAATTTGACTTCCAGCCTCTTTAAGGCTTCTGTAAATGGTTCGTCAGGAGCTTCGTAAGCAATGTGCTTTTTTGTGGATCTGAGCCTCTTCTCCTTCAGCACAGCCTCCACATTCATTTCCTCACATATGTCCCTAGCTACGACTTGTGCTGCAACAAAACCTGTGTTTCTGTAGCTGGTGAGTGAGTCTTTTGTTTTTGTGAGGAGGTTGACTGCCACATCAAACTGCATTGTAGGAGACTGCAGAAGTTTGCTCACATGGTTAACTGCATGAAGAATGTCATACCATACTACTGTGCAAATCTGAAAGCGATAAGACCCTACCTCCTCTGCAAGTGCTTGTGCTTTAGTCCTGGCTATGGCATCTGTGGCATTGTTTCTGACTTCCAACAGGGCCTCTCTGATGTTGTGGCTCTGGTATCGCACAGCCTCAATGCTCTTAAGCCGGCTCTCCCACCTGATTTCACTCCAAGACTTGAGTGTTATGTTCACGTGCTTCTTTAGGATTGTCCATCTCTGGGTAGCTGCTGCAAAAAGGTTGTACAATTTTTGTACGTTGCCAAAGAAGCTGATGGCATCTGTGGAAGCTTTAGCTGCATCAGCCACTACAAGATTCAGAGTGTGAGCCCCACATGAAACATAGAGTGCACGACAGTTCTTCTCTAATAACCTTGCCTGAACACCTTTGTTCTTGCCCTTCATGTTCGCTCCGTTGTCATATGACTGTCCTCTGCAGTCATCAAAGTGAATATTCAATTCATCTAGTCTCTTCAGGATCAGAACTGATAAACCCAGGCCTGTACTTTCTGAAGCCTCAAGAAAGCCCAAGAAGTATTCTTTTATTTCTGGTACTTCAACCATTTTAGCAGTTCTGATAATAATCGACATCTGTTCTTGGTGGCTTAAGTCTGGAGTGCAGTCTAAAATGAGTGAGTAATATTTAGCTTGTTTTATTTCTGCAACAATGGCATCCAAGATCTTCCCACTAATGGACCCAATGATCTCATTTTGAATGATGTTTCCTAGGTAACTTGAATGACTATATTGGCCACTTTCGACTCTGCTGATGTGTTTCATCACTGGATCAAATTTGGCAAGCAGCTCAACCTCCTTCAAGAAGTTGCCATTGTCTCGATTGTACAATGTAGAGGGAGACCCCCTGAAAGCAAGGTTTCTCTCTGCCAGTGATTGGATTATACTTACAAGACGTGTGAGAACATCTCGCCAGCGTCTTCGCTCTACCTCCATTAATGACATTTCAGTTTGGTCAATGGTCCTCCCAGTTTTTAGCCGCAGTTCCAGATCCTTCCATGTTGCCATGTTATCGGCATATTCTGAACTATTTTCATGGCCTTTCAGAAGCGAACCAACGTTTATCCAGTCTGAAAGTCCATCCGTAATTAGTTTGTACGACTTCCTTGAAAACAACTTGCAGCAGAAGCAATAAAGAGCATCATTCCTTCTAGAGTACATCAGCCAGCTTCGCTTTATTTTTTCCCAATTAATTAATATTATGTACATGTAATGGTGATGAACGCTTCTACCGTCCTCTCTTTTAGGGAATGTGAAATCTGGACTGATTTGAAATGGTCCTCGAGACACCAGATCTGTCTTCAAGGCATCTGACAGGACAACTGGCCAGTCATACGGATCAAGCGGTGGAGCAGGTCTTGGTTCTTGTTGCTCAGTAGAAATGCCTGTGTGTGGTGTTTGAAGCTGAACAGAAGATGGGCCACTTATTGGTTCATCAGGCTCTACTTCTACTGGTGTTTGAGGTTGCATAGAGGATGGTCCTGCTGTTGGCTCATGATGCTCATCAGGCTTTGCTGAGGATGGCTTTTCCAAATACTTCAGTAGTGCTCCTGAGAAGAACATAACATAACATTACATATTCTGTTAGATTTTGCTAAAATACTCTTTCTTATCTTGTTTGATAATTAATTGATCTGTGTGAACAGAATTTGAGGTGATGTGAGCCATTAAATTTCACATTTAGAAATATTATAAATATTACAGAGACTAGCTTACTCTACACGATTCCTGAGCACTTGCCTAGCTTGATGGTCTACCTAACCTAGTTGCCTGAACTGTAATCATAAGAATATACAAGTGGCACATCTCACCTGTGCTACTGGAAAACTTCTCCTCCTCTATTTTCTTCTTTTTCCGTTTTTCAGCTCCTGATGGATAATGTCGTTTCATTTTCCAAGATACACGAAGTCACATCTAGTTAACCACAACTAATCTGCTAAATAATAATAATCATGATAATAATGATGATGATAATAATAATAATTGTGGTGCTACTGTAGTATGCGGTCTACCGTTAAGTTTCTACAGTAGTATGCGGTCTACCGTTAAGTTTCTACTGTAGTATGCGGTCTACCGTTAAGTTTCTACTGTAGTATGCGGTCTACCGTTAAGTTTCTACTGTAGTATGCGGTCTACCGTTAAGTTTCTACTGTATATGCGGTCTACCGTTCAAAATGAATTGAAAATGAATTGAAAGGAATTATAATTTAATTTACACAATTAAGGAATTATTAAAGAAGTTAAACATACTACTACCGCATACTTGACGGTAGACCGCATACTACAGTACGCTCTTGATGATTGGTTAGGTTAAGTCGTGATATTTTCGTTAGTTTTAACGAAAATATCACGACTTAACCTAACCAATCGTCAAGGGCGTACAATTAACCTAATAATAAAATAATAAGAAGATAAGAAGCTATAATTAAAAGGTAGACCGCCGAATCGTAGGTAGACCGCATACTACAGTAGCACCAATAATTGTTATAATTGTAACGTTAATGAAATACATTCAAATAATCAGACCATTTAGGTTTTAACCAACAAAATTCACATTATCTGAAAAAGATGAGAAAAGAATTAATAAACTTGAAAACATAACGAAAATAATCCTAGGTTTTAAAGTGTTACAAAATCTTTTAATAATTAGTAAATTAGTGAAATAATGTTTTACAATACTAGAAAAATTAAGCATTTAGGAAAGTATAAGCATATAGTAAGAATAAAGTTAAATAATATAGAAATAAGCTCTCACAATGGTTATTTACACATAACGACCAAAACATTTCGTTTGTCTCCGTTTTATCACATTTGTCTCATACAAAAACTTTAATTAATACGACAATAATAATAATAACAATAATAATAACTTCAGCTATATTCCTATTCTTGCCCACTGAGCTATGACGTGGGAGCCTGTCTACGGGCCCCCTAGTAGCAGCGGGGCCCTAAGCGGCCGCTTAGTCTGCTTATTCCAGGAAACGGCCCTGACTTTAGTTTCTTCGTATGCTGCCTCTAAAATTTTTAATGGCGGAGTCATTGCATATACCATTTGCTTTCATTGATGATCATTCTCGCACCGGCTTCAGATAATTATTGTATGATACATTTGATCTCCGTGACATTACTGATTTTATCATCAATTATACAGGCTTCCATTTCTGGATTTCGTGAGAAGGTACCGTCATACAGGTTGATTTTAAAACGATTCTTATATTTGGGGTGCGAAGGCTTTTTAACACAAGCTTTATAATTACGAGTATATTGTACTGGGTTTCATCTTCAGGAAGTCATGGATAGCTATTAAAAGGTACGAGCTGCGCACCTTCATGCTAAAATTACAGTTTGCTGATTACCTCCAACGTTTGTATTAATCATTATGATTAGGAACAACATTCTAACCCGTTTAAAAATTCAGAAGTTTCTGCCGTACTTTAATATATATTACGCTATCCAAGCAAATTAAAGTTGTATATTTTAGCAACTAGAACACACTAAAAACGACAGATTAAATTTGTGCTTACCGTTTGTTGACATATTAAAGTCTGTAGGCGTAACCTACATTTAAGTAAAATGAAAAAAAAAAAAAAATTACTTTTCACTGCACTAAACTATCCCCCCTTCTTTTAAAACCTAAATAGCTACTGAAAATCAGTACCAAACCGCGTGACCAAAGACCTAAGTGACGAGTAATGAAGTCTCAACTTCACGAATGATACAATGCTGATGTTCAAACGTTTAGCCCAGTTTACTGCGTCACATTATTTTATCTTTCACAAAAAATAAGTATTGGTTTATACGTTTCACGAGTATACAAAAGAATAGGAACGAATTCTATATTCATACCTAAACTTTCGCAATATTTCTGTACTTACAGCTATACTTGTAAAATTAATTATATACCGTTAGTATACCTATACTTATGCTATATATATATATATATATATATATATATATATATATATATAGTGATGTAGGTCACATCCGCATCCGCGGAACATCCGCACATTTTCTCGCGTCCGCATCCGCACTTTGGACTGCGGATGTCGTGCGGATGTGGACCATTGAGATAAAACGTCATTAATAAGCGGAAATTATCAAATTCTACTATATTAATAGAACTAGTTCATTGTGCGCAAAAGTGATGCAAGCGACAAGACGAGAGGCTGTTCTTGTATGAAGTTACTCTCTTGCAACCTACTTAGATCCACGTTACAAAGCTAAGTTATTTTCACCTAGTACATTAGAACGAGTTAAATCATCACTTGGCAAAGCAGTTGAAGAGCTTCAATCTCTTGAATCTGTCGCTTCGCCACCCACCAAAAGAATAAAAGTTTCAGTGACAGAACCAACACCTTCAACGAGCAAATCTATCACAGAATCTCTCTCTCAGTTTCTTGAGTCAAGCAGCAATGACGAGACCTACGCGATGTCAAAAGATGTAGTAAATATGATCGAGAGCTATCACCAAGAAAAACGCCTGGCTGCATGTGACAATCCTATTAGTTGGTGGAAAAATACGCAGAATATCTATCCATACTTGAGTAAACTTGCAAGGAAACACCTGTCCTCCCAACAAAACCACCAAGCGAGAGATTATTTAGCAGTGCTGGATTAATATATGATGAAAAGAGAAACAGACTGGCAGCAGAAAAGGCAGAAAAATTAATGTTCCTTAAGCATAACCTTCCTATAATTAAGTTTGAACATTAAACGATGAACATCTTAGTTTACTTTATTTTAATTACTCATTTATAAATATGCCTAATAAAACTTTAAACTTAATATAAATAGTTATCAAGCTAATTAAAGATCTCTTTCTATAAGGGTGGAGGTTGGGGAAAGAGGTCGGTGGGTGCATTTGAGTTGGGTTCACGTCCCGCATCCTGGTAACACAATTATGGTTTCTAATTGTGGCTGAAACTCAACAAAATATAACGAATTTATTTGCAGACGAATTCACTAATTGATTTCTATATTAGTTAGATGCTTTATATTATTTTATATGTTCAGAGAAAAGTACAGCAATTATTGTACAATTAATCAATTATACTACATTATAGCTACAGCTCTCTCTATATAATAACTTATTATATACGTTAAACACAACAAATCTCGAATATATCCTAAAAAATAACGAAAATGTAGACATCCGCATCCGCGGATGTTGAAATCAAACATCCTCATCCGCATCCGCAGATGCGAAAAAAATGACATCCGCTACATCACTAATATATATATATATATATATATATATATATATATATATATATACTCCCATGCACTTCCTATATACGAACTTTTATATAAATACCTATAATAACTTCATATATGAATAAAAATATTGCCTAACCTGAAATCTAATATTGTCATATTCTTTTCTGCCATTCAAATTAAGTCTCGGATATTCCCTAAATAGAATGTTCTATTCATATAATGGCATTTGCATTTTATAAGAAGACTTTATTTTACTTCCTGTTCGATTCTGAGCCCTTCATCATTTTCGATTATGGATTTTTTTTTTTTTCTAAGAAACTTAAAAATGTGTCGCAAAGTGGCTGTACGTCTCGCTATTATATAGTTTTATTTGGTTTCCTGTTATACGAGTATATACATATATTGAAAATGTGTTAATATATTGAGTATTCAAAGGGATTTTTGCTGTGACTCGGTATAATTTACGAGCGTATATTTTCTTAGAAAGAGTTTCAAGGTTAATTTTGTAGTTGGAGCTGTATACTTAACTAGAAAGCAGTCAAGACTGTCGAGCCGACCCGATTTAAAAAATGAGTCTCCCTCAGTAGTATAGCCGCAAAAGGGGAGAGTGCAAGAATGTTGCAAGTGATGACGTAATGTTGCAAAGGGGATGGGGGTTGTTGCAAAGGGGGGTGGGGGTGTGCAAAAAAAAAGAAAGAGTACTGGCCTTTGTTGCCAACCTAGGTTGCAAGGGGCATGCAACTTGGGGGCCTCCCCCAAGCTATTCCCCCCAAAGGGCCAGAGAGAAAGGAGGAGAGGTGTTCACCTGGCAGGAGCCAAGTGCATATTAAGACCAGCCGAGTAGGCGTTGTTTTATAGGCTCCTAATCAGCCATAA
>JAJOZX010002068.1:490000-577500 GCA_023014485.1 Bathynomus jamesi
GTCTTCCTTCGGATCTTTTCCGTTTGGGGGCTAGCAACGAATTTTAATGAAAATCGGTGTATATATATATATATATATATATATATAGTTATTATGTTGTAGAAAAGAAATTGCTGTGCAAATTTGCTGAATTGTACTTATTTTAATAAAAATATATTTTCCTGTTTTGAGCATAATGTACTTTTTTCATAAATTATTTTTCCGATTTTAATATAATTAAATAAATTTCTTTTATCATAACTCAGCCGAGCAACAACGTTATGCGACGTTGGATCTGGGTGGTAGTTGGGTGGGAGACCGCCCACCGCAACAGCCAACTCGTCGAAGGGTGAAGAATGCGCTCTACACACATCACAGTCTCTCTTCTCAGCTTCAACTACACTGTTCACATATCATGTGACATTCTTTACAATGTCGCACATATCCCCCGCAAACTCGATGCATCCCTTACACAAACATGATGCCCAGAAAAAATTCTTATTTCTTAATTTGGGCTGTATCAATCCAGAAGCAGAAAAATTCTCAACTGTAGCATTAAACTCGGCTAAGAATTTTCTTTTTCATGCACAGTTGAAAACATTACAATCCGATAATTTGCCATTTCAAAACTGACTAAGAAAATATATATATATATATATATATATCTTATGCTGTGCAAATTTGATGAATTGTACTTATTTTACTAAAAATATATATTTCCTGTTTTGGATATAATGTACTTTTTTAATAAAATATATTTTCCTGTTTTGAGCATAATGTACTTTTCATAAAGTATTTTTCCTATTTTAATATAATTAAATAATTTTCTTTTTATCATAACTCAGCCGAGCAACAACGTTAAGCGACGTTGGCTCTGGGTGGCAGTTGGATGGGTGGTGGTCGTCCGTCGCAACAGATAATTTACATTCGATAAATGTAATGAAATAATTAAATAAAATATACTTATTTTTATTGAGCACACATGTAGAAATAATTATTCAATATCGTCAAAACCTTCGTCGTCACTAAAACCTGTGTGGTATATTTTTCTACGCCTTCTTAGTCGGCTTATCCGCCTTTTCGGTACAGGTTGAAAATCATCCGAACTATCATAGTCAATAGCGTATAACTTGCGCTTCCTGTGGAAACGTCAAGAAAAAGAAAAATATTCTTAGCTTAAATCAATTGAGAATAATGTATAAATACACTGTATGTAACGAGATAATTAAGTAATAAATAGATTATGATGTAATACTATTATTTTCACTATCTGATAAATGAAATAATCTTGAACTTATCCTTTAAAAGATCCTTATTGTACAATTACATAGTATGTAATGAGATAATTAAGTAATAAATATTGAATAACAACTTACTTTGCACTAGGTGGCTTTTCTTCCCTAGCAGCATCGTTGCAGATAGATAATACATTCGTTCTTGCAACATTATGCTTTGCAATAGAGCTAGCATCAGAAGGCCCCGGCTCTTCAGTAAACGTGGATGGGACAATTTTACATTGAGAACGGCTGTGTGGAGTAGAAATATTTCTTTTCTATAACATAATAGGTGTCAAACTATTATATATATAATATATATATATATATAAAAATGTGCGTCTACACACATCACAGTCTCTCTTCTCAGCTTCAACTACACGGCTTTCCATTTGGTACTTTTACACTGCTCACATACCATATATAATATATATATATATATATATTAGTTTGGAAAAGAAGATGACTCGTGAAATTCTTCGTAAAGCAATCTAATATACTATTTCCTTAATTCACGTGCTTAGTATATAATTTGTATGCATAGAAGTTGCATTTAACACATGCAATATTTATCTTCAGAGTAATTCAATTAGATCTAGTTTATGCAAGTTTATACTTGGTGAAACAGATCGTGGGGTTTTATCGAGAATATAAAAGCTACTTACACGCATTTCTCTTCATCGCCTGAAGCCAGGTCTATAACTTCTACATCTGTATGACCGGAAAAACGACGGCTTTGGTTTATACAGCTTCCGCTTCCAGTATCATAGCCATATTGTTTCTCCTCTTCGCATGTATATTCTGGGAAGTATACATCGTCTTCAGGGTTCCTCTTGGCTGACTGTGGACGCATCGTAGTCTTGATAGTGTGGATGGGTGTTGAAGAGAAGCCGTCAGCAATATCGTCTATCACATAACATTCGATATCTCCGTCTTCGTCTTTCACATTGTAGCATCTAGAAAAAGCAAAGAAATCACATTATTGTAAAAATATAACTATCATATTCGTAAAAGGGAATAGGTTCTAATGAGCCATCTTTCAATATAAATAATTTTCTTATAATGAGGCCTAAGATTATGAATTAAGCTTGGGGCAATTTTACATTGAGATCGGGTGTGGAGTAGAAATATTTCTTTTCTATAACATAATAACTACATATATATATCTATATAATATATATATATATATATTATAGTTTGGAAAAGAAGATGATGACTCGTGAAATTCATCGTAAAGCAATCTAGTTTATGCAAGTTTATACTTGGTGAAACAGATCGTTGGGGTTTTATCGAGAATATAAAAGCTACTTACACGCTTTCTCTTCATCGTCTGAAACCAGGTCTATAACTTCTACGTCTGTATGACCGGAAAAAAAACGACGGCTTTGGTTTATCGCCGCTTCAGCTTTTAGCATCATAGTCAATAGTTTTCTCCTCTTCGCATGTATATTCTGGAAAGTATACATCGCCTTCAGGGACCCTCTTGACTGACTGTGAACGCTGCGCAGTCTTCATAGTGTGGATGGGTGTTGAAGAGAAGTCGTCACCAATAACGTTTATCACAACACATTCGAAAGCTCCGTCCTCGTCTTTCACATTGTAGCATCTAAAAAAGCAGAGAAAATCACATTGTAAAAATATATAACTAGCATATTCGTAAAAGGGAATAGGCTCTAATGAGCCATCTTTTAATATAAATAATTTTCTTATAAAGGTGTCTAAGATTATGAATTACGTTACCTTATTAGATCTTCGATGTTTTCATCAACGCCTGCAACCAGCGCCCTTACACGTTCTATTTGAGATGTGCTCAGCGTCAAACAGCCTAAGTCGGAGTGATTAGCCATGCTAACGTGAATTGTCTCGACCTAACGATTGTTTCAAAGTAAGTACAAAGCGAGATATAATCATGATCGTTTATATACCTGATGATTTACCTCAGGCAAATGTAAAGATGTGTGTGCGTGTGTAGGCCTATTGTTTCTCTCTCACCTGTGGATGATGGGCTTACCCCAACTAAGTGTGGGCGTGGCTAGAAATCTACTATAGGCATATGGGATGCCCCTACATTTATTATTATTATACCAGTTCATTATTTGTCACAGTAGGAAAAGGTTCTTGATATAGGATGGCTATCTTACATAGGTTTGATGATTTTCTTTGTCAAAACTATATCTTCATCATAACGAAATTGTAGCTGACTAATATCTGTGCATGCAATTTGTAGTGGCTGATCAATCTAGCCATTGTTTTGTTTGTGATAAATCTAGAATTCAAAAATTACTTTTAAAATACTATTTCCGACATAATTTTAATCCGCGCTGCTATAGATTGAAAAGAGACATTCCATGTAGTTAACATTTAAAGATCAGTCATTTTGTCATATTTCGGCATATGTATAGTTATTATACTCTTTTACAGTAATGACGATGATAAAATGTATTTTGCCGACGTAAGCGAGACTTCGATCGATTTTCACGACACCCACAGGTGTACCAAACGCGACAACGGCTTGCCAGAGGCCTATCGAGGTTAGTTAATATTACCTTCATAATGAATATGTGTTAGGTTTTAGTTTTTACCATTGATTAATAAATAAGCACGAGCCAATTCGTAAATTGTGTATTTCAAGAAGTGAAAGATATTAAACATTACAGTCAATCTCCCTTTTTAGTTCGCATAACCTGAAGTTATATATATATATATATATATATATATTATATATATATATATATATATATATAACTTCAGTGTTATGCACTTTGGAAAGGCTTTGTGAAGTATAGCGCGGCGTTTTAAACTAAATGTGTTAAATCAAAGTACACATTAGTCGCACGTTTATTATTTATTCGTACGTTAACTAGCTAGTGCCTTGCTGCTATTTAAGCTTACGTAAAATGAGTTATTAGTAACGATGTTACGGTTTATTATTATATTGTACTTCAGCTATTCAAGTCGTATGTTTGATGGTCCGAGTACATCGACATCGAATAGAGTAAGGGTTCCTTCACACAGACCACCGAACCGTTCATCATCCTCTGACGACCCGCCCCCCCCGAAAGAAATCAAGGTAAGAACTACTGCCTTAAACTATAGCTACAACGTTAATTTTATGAAATTCAATAGAGTGGATACTTAATTCTATATAAAAATATATAGATCGTAATTAAACTACGTAATTTCATGGAAAAATAAAATTACGTATATTAAGAGCATGTTTCGTATGCTTATCCCCGATTAAACGTCTCTATTTTCGTTCTTTAGGTTAGATTTTTCAGATATAAGTGACGAGGGCCATGCAGCTATTGCACTGAGTTCAGGCAGCCCACGCTCTTTGGGATATTTGAGCACCACGCTAATGATGTCAGATTCAGAGTTCGAGTGGCTATATGAAAGATATAAACAGCCTGTTCAGGGCTTCATGCTGAACCATGTTTGTCCTCCTTCAGGAGGCGAGTCGTCGATTCCTGACTCTCCGCGCTTGCCGATCCTGAGGAGACAGGACTCGGGGTACGCCCAGGCAGCATCGAGCGTGTCCACAGTGATATTCGACGAAGGTTTTGACGATATTGTTTAATTATTTCTACAGGTGTGCTCAATAAAAATAAGTGCACATTTATTCTACTTCAGAACCTTTATCGATTGTAAATTAGCTGTTGTGGCGGATGGCCTCCCATCCAACTACCACTCAGATCCAACGTCGCTTAACGTTGTTGCTCGGCTGAGTTATGATAAAAAGAAAATTATTTAATTATATTAAAATAGGAAAAATACTTTATGAAAAAGTACATTATGCTCAAAACAGGAAAATATATTTTATTAAAAAAGTACATTATATCCAAAACAGGAAATATATATTTTTATTAAAATAAGTACAATTCATCAAATTTGCACAGCATAAGATATATATATATATATATATATATATTTTCTTAGTTTTGAAATGGCAAATTATCGTATTGTAATGTTTTCAACTGTGCCTGAAAAAGAAAATTCTTAGCCGAGTTTAATGCTACAGTTGAGAATTTTTCTGCTTCTGGATTGATACAGCCCAAATTAAGAAATAAGAATTTTTTCTAGGCATCATGATTTGTGTAAGGGATGCATCGAGTTTGCGGGTGATATTGTGCGACATTGTAAAGAATGTCACATGATATGTGAACAGTGTAGTTGAAGCTGAGAAGAGAGACTGTGATGTGTGTAGACGCGCATTCTTCACACCCTTCGACGAGTTGGCTGTTGCGGTGGGCGGTCTCCCACCCAACTACCACCCAGATCCAACGTCGCATAACGTTGTTGCTCGGCTGAGTTATGATAAAAAGAAATTTATTTAATTATATTAAAATCGGAAAATAATTTATGAAAAAGTACATTATGCTCAAAACAGGAAAATATATTTTTATTAAAATAAGTACAATTCAGCAAATTTGCACAGCAATTTCTTTTCTACAACATAATAACCATATATATATATATATATATATATATATATATATATAATGAACAGGAACACCAGAGAAAATACAAACATCCTTCAAGGTTTAATAGTACCAACGTTTCGGAATGCACTAATTCCATCTTCAGGGCTAAAACAATAAAATTCCAAATCACATACAAAATTACAAAATACAAATTGCTTAATAACAATTTAAAATAACTTAAAAAAAAAAAAATTATAAAAAGTAGCTAAGAAAATGTAAAACATTAAAACTAAAAGGTAAAAATGTGAAGTTAAAAAGTTAAAATTATAAAAAGTAAAAGCATTAAAACTGAAATGTAAATAAAATAAACTAGTACCTTAACCAAAACATAGCAGATCTATCGATGATTCGTCAGAATTTAGGTCTGGTTTTAGTTTATAAATAAACAGAGACTCCATAATTTTAAGCTTAAGGTCAGAGCTTCCAGCAGCAAGTACGGTGAAATTAGACTGTGAAATTGGGTGGTTATTGTTGTGCGAGTGATTACGTATGAGAGAATTAGGTGGTTTGCCAAGGGGTAAATTTGTACGGACCGATTTACCGAGATGTTCGTAAATACGAGATTTTAAATGTCTTTTAGTTTTACCTATATATGACCCCATACAGTGGTCACACTTGTATTGATAAACTATAGATGACTTAAGAAGTGTAGGTATAACATCCTTGTATTTAAATAAATGATAAATCGATTTAGACGGGGTGAATATAATTTTTATACACAGTTGTGGGTAGAATTCCTTGAGCAATTTTAAAAGTTTATTTCTAATGTTAAAACTTGAGGTTCCCATATAGGGCAAAGTGAAATACAGGATATCTTTGGGGACTGTAATTAAGTTTCTAGTTGTAGGGCTTATTAGTCTGTTTAAGGTTCTGCCTATTGTAGTCTCGACCAGTCTAGAAGGGAAATTATTCTTGGCAAGGAGTTTTCGGATGAAATCTAGTTCATCGTGTAGTTTGAAGTAATCTGAACAGATATTGAAAGCTCTATTGGTCAGAGTCGAGATTAAATTTCGTTTGAAACCTAAAGGGATAAAGGAAGAAAAGTTTCATAGTAAGATTGGTAAATGTCGGCTTTCGGTAAACGGAAGTTTCAAAAGAGGAATTAGTTTTTATTATCTTAATGTCCAAAAAGGACAGAGAGCTATTAGATTCAACTTCTGAAGTAAGTTGAATCTAATAGCTCTCTGTCCTTTTTGGACATTAAGATAATAAAAACTAATTCCTCTTTTGAAACTTCCGTTTACCGAAAGCCGACATTTACCAATCTTACTATGAACTTTTCTTCCTTTATCCCTTTAGGTTTCAAACGAAATTTAATCTCGACTCTGACCAATAGAGCTTTCAATATCTGTTCAGATTACTTCAAACTACACGATGAACTAGATTTCATCCGAAAACTCCTTGCCAAGAATAATTTCCCTTCTAGACTGGTCGAGACTACAATAGGCAGAACCTTAAACAGACTAATAAGCCCTACAACTAGAAACTTAATTACAGTCCCCAAAGATATCCTGTATTTCACTTTGCCCTATATGGGAACCTCAAGTTTTAACATTAGAAATAAACTTTTAAAATTGCTCAAGGAATCTACCCACAACTGTGTATAAAAATTATATTCACCCCGTCTAAATCGATTTATCATTTATTTAAATACAAGGATGTTATACCTACACTTCTTAAGTCATCTATAGTTTATCAATACAAGTGTGACCACTGTATGGGGTCATATATAGGTAAAACTAAAAGACATTTAAAATCTCGTATTTACGAACATCTCGGTAAATCGGTCCGTACAAATTTACCCCTTGGCAAACCACCTAATTCTCTCATACGTAATCACTCGCACAACAATAACCACCCAATTTCACAGTCTAATTTCACCGTACTTGCTGCTGGAAGCTCTGACCTTAAGCTTAAAATTATGGAGTCTCTGTTTATTTATAAACTAAAACCAGACCTAAATTCTGACGAATCATCGATAGATCTGCTATGTTTTGGTTAAGGTACTAGTTTATTTTATTTACATTTCAGTTTTAATGCTTTTACTTTTTATAATTTTAACTTTTTAACTTCACATTTATTTACCTTTTAGTTTAATGTTTTACATTTTCTTAGCTACTTTTTATAATTTTTTTTTTTAAGTTTATTTTAAATTGTTATTAAGCAATTTGTATTTTGTAATTTTGTATGTGATTTGGAATTTTATTGTTTTAGCCCTGAAGATGGAATTAGTGCATTCCGAAACGTTGGTACTATTAAACCTTGAAGGATGTTTGTATTTTCTCTGGTGTTCCTGTTCATTATTAAACTGCGTTTTCCACGCCACCAATCAATAGCCGATATATATATATATATATACACACACCGATTTTCATTAAAATTCGTTGCTAGCCCCCAAACGGAAAAGATCCGAAGGAAGACCTTTTGTGTAAGGGAATGTACAATACGTTTTCTAAAAATTGTTAACATACAAAAGACTAAGTGTACCAATGATGTAAATCAGAAAATGTCATCCCTACAGGATATCAGTAAGTACGATACACTCCTAAACAAAGAGGTATGGTAGGGTAAGTACAGTAGGTAATTTTACGGCTACATATTTTTTGGAAAAGTCTGAAATCACGCCCAACGATCCCTGACTGTCCGAAGGTTGATGACATGGGGAAATTGCTCTACCGCCTAACCTAGAGTACGCCTGACGTGGCAGAAGACTCACCCTGACTGATATAACATAATATGGGTATGGTTTTCGACTTTCTCAGAAATATGATACATATTAGCTGGGGTAATCTCTACTGAACTTCATTGCTAATAACTCTCAGTAGTCGAATGACATCCCAAGTCGTACCTTTTCATTATAAATGGAATCCTTTATTTGAACAAAGCTCTCGCTCTCTTTCTATATATTATATATATATCAGTGGCGGCTCGTGGTAATTTTACTTACGCATGCAGTCACATGCATTACAGTGTAGTACATATTAGATAAGCTATATTTTGTCTTTTATGGTATTCTTATGAGTTATGTAGTAACCGAGGATAGAACCAATATTATATTAATAATATTAATAATAATTTTAACTATTTTTTTAACTTAAATAATAACTTTAAATTCATTGAGTATATTATTTACGCATGCAGTGCATGCCTTGCATTCATTAAGAAGCCACCCCTGATATATATATATATATATATATAATATATATATATAGTGTATGAGAGAGTTATTATTACTAAATTGAGGTTATTGGGCAAGGTGTAATAATGTAATAGACCATAATATTCTACTTAATAATTTGTATTGTTATGGTTTTAGATAATTTAAGCTCAGGACCTGCATTGTCTACATCGACTCCATCCGTGATATAAAAATAAGTGCATATTTTATTTAATTATTTCATTACATTTATCGAATGTAAATTATCTGTTGCGGTGGACGACCCCCCATCCAACTACCACTCAGATCCAACGTCGCTTAACGTTGTTGCTCGGTTGAGTTGTGATAAAAAGAAAATTATGGCAGTGGATATGAGTAAGGTGTTTGATGTAATAGAACACAATATTCTACTTAATAATTTGTATTGTTACGGTATTAGAGGGTCAATCAGTGACTGAATTGAAAGTTATTTGCCCGATAGATATAATATGCATCAGTAAATAAGGCTTGCACCACTAAAGCGTTTGCCAAGCATGGTGTGCCACGGCGAAATTCAATTTATATATATATATATATAAACACACACACACACACACACACACACACACACATGGGGAATGGGGCGGTAATATTTTTTGACGAATGTATAGAGATTTATCAGGCCCTAGGCCCGAAAAAGGTCTCTAGGGACGAATCGAATTGATGCGAACACGATCGCTTGTTTTGATTTATTTCGGCGAAACGAGATACTACAGCCCTTCCATATATATATATATATATATAATATATTATATATATATATATATATCCTCTAATTATATTTTAAAAGAGCATTCGTTTCCACATTAAACTGTGGGTCGATAATCCATTCAGAAGATACCCATGAGAGATGAAAAATTGCATTGGTTTCCGGTGTGTGTGTGTGTGTGTGTGTGTGTACGAGTTATTCATATACATGTGTGTGTGTGTGTGTGTGTGTGTGTACGAGTTGTTCATATACAAACAGAGCTGGGGGATGTACGAGTATATATATATATATATATAGATGGGGCTCGATTGTTTAACTATATAAATATATTATGGTTTTTTATATGCTTTGTGCACAGACAAGCATGTGTTTCATAAATTTCTCTTCATTTGAAGTGAAGGGAGACTTATCAGGGATTGGGGGGAAGGTCCCTCGTTATGAGCTGCTGTTCACAACGAAATCTTTTAGTTGGAGACAACTCACCATAATAATGGTAAAAAGTGGTATCTGGTAACTCAGTCTTCGTTAGAAAAAATACATCAATTAATTACAGTTTCGCGTGCGTTTAATAATTAATTTCTTACATCGAGTAGTTAAATTCTTATAATAAATAAATCTCTTAAAAGCCAAAATTCATTTGTTTTAATTTAATATGCGTTTAGTTTCATTTTAAAATAATACACATTTGGCATTTTTCTCTGATTTTCATACCTCGCGTAAGATTAACTACAGATCCTATCCCGCTATTTGAACAAAACTCTCTCTCTCTCTCTCTCTCTCTCTCTCTCTCTCTCTCTCTATATATATATATATATATAATATATATATATATATATATATATAATTGTGGGCATATCTAAGAAATGGAGTCGAGAGAGGTTTTGTTCAAGCTGTCTAGGAGAAAGGTCATTATGGTCATTCGAGTTGGGCAGATTCTCGGAATTCCTTTCCTCTAGCGAAATGTGTTTTGGTTAATTTAAACTTTTAATTGAATTGTTTCGTAAATTTTCATAGTTTCAATTTTTTTCGCATGGAAAGAGACTCGTTTGTTTCGTAAATTTTCATCTCGATACACTTAGATATTATATTATATATATATATATATATATATATATATATATATATATATATATATACGGGTTTGGGGAATGACGATCGTCGAATTGTTTCAAATTTTCATTTCCGTTCGTTTTTCCCCACTGATATTCGAATGTTTATAATGAAAATTGAGTCACAACGAAATCTTTAAGTTGGAGACAACTCACCATAATAATGGTAAAAAGTGGATTGAAGTGAAGGGAGACTTATCAGGGATTGGGGGGAAGGTCTCTCATTATGAGTTGCTGTTCACAACGAAATCTTTTAGTTGGAGACAACTCACCATAATAATGGTAAAAAGTGGTATCTGGCAACCGAATTGAAGCTCTTCCGAAGAACAGAATAAAATAATCATCATCATGTTTTCACAGAAAACAGTTTTTACTTTTAAACTTAAATCATTGTGATTAAATAAGCACATATACAGAGAATAGTTTAAATAAGTTATCAATAAGAAGGAAAGAATAAAACGAAATTTTTTTTTTAATATACGCTTTATTTACGTTTGTTATTATTTTTTAATTTAATATGCGTCATAATTAGTTGGGTATCCCTTATAAAAATTCATTTTCTGTCTAACGAATTATTTATTGGGTAACTTTGTTAATTCTGCTATATTACTAAAATATATTGAAAGTTGCTTTTACTTTTAATCAATCCGGTTGATAATTACTTTATAACTTGGGAGTTAAACTTTTAAAAGATGCTGTAAACTATAAAAGCATCCTGATCTTAAGTTAGGCATATCAATAATATATTTTTAAGTCATACGTAAATCTTTCTGAAACAGTGAAATCATTGTTGAAATGCTTTATTTGATGGACCTAATCGTTAAACACTATATACATCTATTGTAAAACACTATAAACATCTATATATAGATCGGCTCGATTGATTAACTATATAAATATATTATGGTTTTTTTATATGCTTTGTGCACAGACAAGCGTGTGTTTCATAATTTCTCTTCATTTGAAGTGAAGGGAGACTTATCAGGGATTGGGGGAAGGTCTCTCATTATGAGTTGCTGTTCACAACGAAATCTTTTAGTTGGAGACAACTCACCATAATAATGGTAAAAAGTGGATTGAAGTGAAGGGATACTTATCAGGGATTGGGGGGAAGGTCTCTCATTATGAGTTGCTGCTTGTGTTACCTTATTTCTATACAATAATGTCTTGAAGTGCTATTTTTGTACGGATATGGGGAAGGAAATTATAAGCCGTGCTTTCAGAACATTCGATAAGTTTAACTAAGTTTAACGAAGTTCAAGTTAATGTTATATTTGATTCTAATCGTTAAACACTATATACATCTATTGTAAAACCCTATATACATCTATACATCTATAGTGAAACACTATATATATATATATGTATCATAAGCTGTTTAAAAGACTGTATATATATAATTATAGTAAATGAAATAAACTAGTTAACCATAAAATTAGTTATTTTCTATTATGAAGTTTTCGAAGGTAAACTATGTTATTTGTTTCGAAAAGTTTAAGTTCAATGAAGTTAATGTTAAATTTGCTTCTAAACTAAAATTAAATGATATAAAATAAATTATATATATATATATATTTACCAAACATAAGACGTTTAAAAGAATATATATATATATCAGTGGCGATTTCTTAATGAATGCAACGCATGCAATGCATGCGTTAAATATGTTCTCTTTTCAGATCTAAGTAAGGATTATAATTGACAAAAATAATTTTCAGAAACTAAAAATAGGCTAAGGCTTCAATCACGCATGTACTGGCTATTGGGCGGTGTAAACAAAATTATGTCTTATTTCATTAGACAATTAAGAACATTTTTCTGTACACAGATCGAAATACTTGTAGGTAAAGCATTCACTAATTCAGTCTGGGTACAGAAAAATGTTCTTAATTGTCTAGTGAAATAAGACATGATTTTGTTTACACCGCCTTGCCTTGGGCAATTTTTTAAGGAGACTTCTCACTATCCATAAGATATTTTTTTTGAGCCTCATAGCTAAATTCAAAAGGCAATATGTTTTAAAATATGCTTAGAAAATTTACTTAATATTTTTACTAAAAATAATTAAAAAGCTTTTTGTTCTGATTTTTTTTAATTAATGAAAATAATACGGCATGCATTCAGTTTTATAGGTGCATTCACCAAAAAGTAACACCTGGCAATTCTGACAAGGCTTCTTTCCAGTACCACAGCCGCAAGCACCCACTTGTGTTCGGTGTTCCCTTTTGTGCTTTAGTTATTTTGGATAATCAGTTAAATAAATTATAGCATTGTCGTGCCCATAATGACTGACGATGTGTTTAATCAATTGAAGACTAGAAGATTTTACTCACTCTCTTTTGATGAGAAAAAGCGCATATTGAATAATGGCAGACCGATTCTACATTTGAATTTAAGCAAAGAAAATAAAGGCTTCACTAGGAAATTTAATCCTAAGCTGTATGATGATGTTCCCTGGTTATGTGGAAATATTTCAAATAACAAATTGTACTGTTGGTCGTGTTGCCTATTTTCAAGAGATAACTCTGTGTGGAATTCTGTTAGTCGTGGATACGACGATTTAAACAATTTACATACTGCAATTTCTCGCCATGAAAAATCTCTTGCTCACATAAATGCATTTGTTGATCTTAAAACATTTGGAAAGTCAGAAAGAATTGATTTAATACTCGACAAGCGGAAATCAGTTTCCATTTCCAGACATAACGAAGAAGTTAATAAGAATCGAGAAATTTTGAAACGTTGATTAGGATAACATGTTTTTTAGGTATGCAAGAATTAGCATTTCGCGGTCACAATGAAGAAGAAAACGCTGACAATAGGGTAACTATATTGAATTGGTATTTTGTATGGGAGAATTCGATGAAAAGCTTCAAAACCATTTAAAAACTGTGACTGTTTTAAGGGAACATCATCTGCTATTCAGAATGACATAATTCAATCTATTAGTGCAGTTATGTTAGAACAAATAAAACGTGAGCTTATCGACTGCATTTATGTGGCGATTTTATTAGATGAAACATCTGATGTCAGCTGTTTTTCTCAACTCTCTACTGTTGTTCGTTATGTTAATAAACATGGAGAGATTTGTGAACGATTTATAAAATTCAATGACGTCAGCAATGATAGAAGTGCAGGAGCGATTTCTGATTTATCTATAAGGCAACTAGGTGAACTGGGCTGTTTGAAAAAATTAGTTGCTCAAACCTACGACGGTGCTGCTGTTATGGGGAGCGATCTTAATGGAGTACAAACAAAGATTAGAGAAACTGTACCAGAGGCTATTTTTCTTCACTGCTACGCCCATAAACTTAACCTTGTTTTATCCCAAGCTGTCGCTGAAATTTCCGAATGTAATAATTTTTTTTCAGTATTAGGAAGTTTGTCATCATTTTTCAGCAGTTCAATAAGCGAACTTCAATGCTTGACAAAGTTGTTGGAAAGCGTTTCCCTAAACTGGCTCCAACGCGGTGGAACTATTCATCTCGTCTAGTTGAAAGAGTTAAGGAAAATAAAGAAGATATAATAGATCTTTTAAAAGCATTCTTGAAACCCAAAGAAATTTGATGAAAAAACAAAAAATAGTGCACGCGGATTGCTGCTGGTATCGATACTTTCGATTTTAATTTTTTATTAGAAGTATTTTCTTCAATTTTTCCTTTACTGAATATCTATTTAATGTGCTGCAAACAAAATCTATGGATATTGTGTATAGCTCAATCACCGTTGAAAGCACTATGAAAAAAATCAAACAAATAAGGGATACAAAATTTGCAGATATGTGGGACTTGATAACAGAAAGATGTGGTGAACCTGTATGTAAAAGGAAACAGAGTCTTTCTCCACAAGAGAAGTATAGTCAACTATTTCATGAAATATTCGATAATATACTTCTTCAAATGAAAGAGCGTTTCAGTTCAATGGAAAAATTGGAATTCATTGAGCTTTTAGATTGCAAAATATTTGAGTTCTATGATGTTACTTTCCCAGAGAGAGCTTTTGAATCTTTGAAAAGAAGCTACAATTCATTTTTTGAGTTTCCTCGTCTCCGTTCTGAATTGTGTGTTATATTCGCACAAATCTTTTGCCAAAAATAATGTTGCTGAGCTCCTAAAATATCTACTGGAAAGCGAAATGCACAAAGGTCTTAAGGAAATATATAAATTGACGAATTTGATTCTAACTATACCAATATCGACAGCAAGTGTTGAGCGATCATTTTCTGCGCTTAAAAGAATTAAAAGTTATTTACGGAGTTCCCAAAGTGAAGAAAGGCTATCTAATCTTGCCTTAATTTCAATTGAAAAAAATTTCCTCAAGAAGCTTATGGAGAATCGAGAGTACTTTTACAATTTGGTCATCGAAGAATTTTGCAGGAAAACTAGGAGAGCAGAATTTCAATTCAAATAATGCTTCACAATTATTTAAGGTAAATTTTAAATTTGTATCTTTTTTTTAGATCAATTCGGTAACTACTATATATAAATATGTCTAATTTTTGTTCGCATATTTAAGCCTAACATTAAATGAACTTTCCTTCAAAGAGGTCCCCAAAAGTTTGTAAAACACCTTTAACTTGCTAAGTTCTATGTAAACAATATGCAAAGTTTGGGCAAGAGGGTTAGGCGGATGTTTTTCTTCCATTCCATAACATTGCATGCCTGAACAAAAATGTCACGAGTCGCCACTGATATATATATATATATATATATATATATATATATATATATATATATAGCAAGAGCAATCCGATCATTGCAAAAAAACTGGAAAGGTATGCAATTAATAAAGGTGTATTTAAACAGAATTTAATTGGAATAACTACCATCATATTGTGTTACACAATGGATGATTAATATTTCTGGAATACATGGCGCTATCTGATGGTGCGATCTGGCACATCAGCACCCGATTACATGGCTTGATGTGGCAACTCAGCATCTGCATACATGGTGCGATCTGACAACTCAGCAACTGAACACATTGCGCTATCTTGCAACTCAGCCAGAATAGAGGCTTATAAAAGACCGCGAAGTTGGTGAAAGACTCATTCCAGCTCGGCTCCCGGCCGAGCAAGGACCTCTGGTCCTTCTCTTTCAGGCCCTTTGGTAAAACCCCTTAGTGGCCTCTTAGGTTAGGAAAACGAAAATAACTTGGGGGAGAACTCCTCTCTCTCCTCCAGGTGTCTCTCTCTCTCTCTCTCCTACAGGTGTCTCTCTCTCTCTCAGGTGTCTCTCTCTCTCCTACAGGTGTCTCTCTCCTTCAGGCGTCTCTCTCTCCTTCAGGTGTACCCCTCCCCCTTGGCTCAGTCAACTGGCTGATTCTGGCTGATTAGGAGCCTATAAAACAACGCCTACTCGGCTGAAGTCTTAATGTGCACTTGGCTCCTGCCAGGTGAACACCTCTCCTCCTTTCTCTCTGGTCCTTTGGGGGGAATAGCTTGGGGGAGGCCCCCAAGTTGCATGTCCCTTGCAACCTAGGTTGGCAACAAAGGCCAGTACTCTTTTTTTTTTTTTTTTGCAACCCCCACCCCCTCCCCCTTTGCAAAAAAAACCACCCCCCTTTGCAACATTACATAATAACCTGCAACATTCTTGCACTCTCCCCTTTTGCGGCTATACTACTTCCCTCACCGCCTGACCCCCTGGAATGGTAAATCAAATATTTAATACGCTTTACTTAGGAAATAATGTCGACGATGGCCGCGTCAAACCTAGAAATAGTTGGCAAAGATGGTGTGTATGTAAACAGTCTACAGATTCGGTACACGAATCAAAAACAGATTCTTGTGTCATTACTCATTACTAAAGTACAGCTGGATGAAGCGCGACACTTATTTCACAACCATCGCGTCCAGCTCTGCTTGAATGGGAGAGGAAAGCGCTTTCAACAATTGTTTTTAACCCTCTCTCAATTCTCCTTTTAACTCTTTCATTATTGCGGTTTGAGTCATAAGTAATAAGTATAATAAACCTCGTAATTCAGTGCAGTTTCTTTAGGAACACCCCATACTTCGTTTCCATTAAAATGAACATTGATATTTTAATAATAGAATCTTGCAAATGTGATTACGATATGTCGGCGCACGATAGTCAAAAATGTTACATCGTGTTTTATAAATATAGGCTTCAATCATGAAAATGCAATCAGCGTTAAACAACGAAATAGAATACGAAATAATATGGGGAATAAAGGAGTACCCTTGAGGACGTCGTAATTTATAAGAATTATATGTTCTATTTGTATTGAATTCATTATATGATGTGTATATATAACAGTGCAACATTTTCTGTAATCTGTTGACACGTCTTCAGCATTGTTGATATACAGAGGGTTGACAAAAGTAAATAGACACCTTTTTTTTTTCCATAGCTCTTTATTTGATTATAAAAGTCAATAAATAATAATAGATTTATTGAATGAATATATTTAGAACCGTGTTGTTCTCCTCTTTGCATTATGTAAAACTGAAACACGTTCTGGAATCCCACTGATGAGCTTTGCAATTTGTCCTTGAGGACAATCATCGTGGTGTGTCTCTACTTTCGTTAACCCTCTGTATTTATTATATATATATATATATATATATATATATATATATATATATATATATATATATATATATATATATATATATAGAGTAAAATCACAGAAAAACACGTGATCTTTTTAATAAGCAAACAACCACAGGGAAAAGGAAAAGTAAACACGAAATCCGAGCGCTTTCGTGATATATTCACATCTTCTTGTCCCTGAAGATGTGAATATATCACGAAAGCGCTCGGATTTCGTGTTTACTTTTCCTTTTCCCTGTAGTCCGGTTGCACGGGGTGGGAACCCTGCATTGTTTGTTATAAAGCAAATCTTGACATATTTTGAAAGCTTATACCACCCCATTCAAGAATCCATCGGGTGTACACCTGACCCCCGCTTGGCTTTTTAAATATGGCCGGCGAAACTGAAAAATCCCATATCCTGGTCAATACTTGATGGATTTTGATGATCTTGGTTTCATTTCTAGGGGTTTTTAGGATGATGAGTCGATCTGGAGGGGTTGCAGATACTCTAGGAGTCGTTTTGACCCACATTCGTCAATACTCAAGGTCATTGGAGGTCAAACGCCCCCCGAAATAAGGAATATCCCATATCCAGGGCAGTCGTGGAGATATTTTGGTGATCTTACTGTCGTTTTTATGGTTTTGGGCGAGACTGAGTAGTTCTATAGGCACATGATAACAGTAGGATATCATTCTGCAACTCAATGGGTCAAGTCAAGGTCATTTGAGGTTAAAGTTTGGCCTTGAAATATGATAATGTCACAGTTGACATCACTGTATTTGCTTTATTTCAGTGACAATTTCTACAATCTAGCTAACTGCTGAGCACTTAACATCTTTTCTGCAGATAAAACCAGATCATAATGCTTAAATGACATAACCCACATTATATGGATATTCGGATATGAACCACAATTTATGCTGAAGTGCAGGGCACATGCCTTCTATGGAAGGTTACAAAGCTACAAGATATGACCTCGTAAGCAAAACAAAGCTCACACCTAGCTGGGGGATTGGCATTGACAACTTTGATGCAGTTATTCACATTTGATATTTGCCCCCAATAAATGGTTACCTAAAGACATGGTTGTGTCAGGATCGTCAGGATCATCAGTCTGCTCTTCGTTTGCGTTTTGGGTCAATGGATTGTTGCAATCCAAGCCGCTGCCACATGCACAGGACATTGTGCAAGGGATTCCGCGTCCCATGCAGCCGCAGCGACTCCCCCTGCATGCTGATTGTGATTCACACCCACATCTGATTAGCTTCAGAACTTCATCTGGTGCTAAGCACACTCCTTCACCAACTGTTTTTGGGATGAGAACTCTGTTTCGTCTCTCTCCCACCCATAATGCACAGGATCAAGTGGTGGTGGGTCACAATTTAGTGCATCTAGCCAGTTCGCCACAGTGTAGTGGGCTCTGAGCACATTTTGATGGAAAGCTTCAGTTGTTGGTGGTAGAGAACATAGTTTGGGTGCAGCAGTTCCCGACTTCCCTGTCTTCTGAGCCCATACTCGCTGACGACACTCAGTAAGAGATGAGGATTTCTTATCCCCATAGCATGCAACAATGAACGCTTTTGCCTCTTTCTCGATATGGTCAAAGCATGCATCAAGGGACCCCAGCTTGTCTAGCTTCCGACCCTTCTTGGCTGTGGCAATGGCAGTGGCTTTGCCGATGCCATGTATTGCTGCAACGACTCAAAGCGTGAAGTTTGAGGATTTGTGGGATGATGTCTTTGTGCTGGGTTACAGTTGCTCGGATGTCCACTGATTTTCTGCCACGCACTGGAGACTCCATAATCATGGGACACTGGGACAGCCTAGTTTCTTAAATTCATAGAAGTGAGTCACCATGGCAAACACGTCTGTGTCATCACTAGGGCGGTCAAAAGTCAATAAAGTCAAATTGTTTCCTATGGGCACTTTTCGCTGAAACGACTGAAAATGCAATAAAAACACCTGTAGGGGGTATATTACCAAAGTTAATAGGTCAACCAAAAGTCAACTTTTACCTGTTAGGTCAAAAAATAGCAATGAGGTAAATAAAGTCAATTTTTTTGAATAAATAATTAAAATAACTAAAAATTGGCATCTTTTTGGTTAACTGGCAACTTCGCTGCTCGTATTTGTCTTATTCAGTTATGTCCGTTCTGGTTTTGGATGTGGTTGTGTTGTATGTATTGTGGTTACTGGTTACCATTTTTGATTTGTGATTTTTTCTGATTTGTGATTTGTGTTCAGTCAAACAATACATTGAAACAAGACTCAAGACAAATGGTATTTGTGAAATAATTAACCTCAGTAGACCTGAAATCTCACCAACAGTTTATGGTCACTGGTCAGCTTTTGCAATGTCAACCAACAACTGCCGCTGTAGAGAGATCCTTCTCCATGCTTAATAAATTATTAAGTAAGGATCGCAATTTTTTGCCAGAAAATGTCGGCAAATACTTCATAATTTACCACAATCGGTCAACTGATGTAGAAGAGCAAGAATAAGTAATTAAAGTATCGTTTTTATTATTGAAAGTAAAGGCAACTTTATGTCAATTTTTTCAATTCGTAAGGTCAACTTTCTTAATTTTTTCGGTCAACTTTTGACTGCCCTAGTCATCACAAATGATGGAGATGCGGGCATCAGAATCTTTCTCAGCTATCACGTCAGCCTCTTCATGAGATGATGAGAGCTCCAATGCTGCTCGACTCCTCCCTCGCACAATGGAAGTCGGTATGGTCTGCCATCCTGCAAGCACTAGCTCATGGTCTTGGGTTACATTTGCGAGATACTCACTGTCAGCAAGGATTTGCTCACAGAGCAGCCTGTTTAGTTGCTCCTTGTTCGCGGTGCACGTGAGAACAGCGTCTCTTGTAGGCAATGAGGTGTTGAGGTCCAGCTTTAATGATTTGCTTATGGTCACCTATGAGAACACCCAGTGCTATTTGGAGTGGAGTAGGCTGATTTGTAACAACACTTGCTACAATGTTTCCAACCATTATGGATTGCAGGGAGTCAGAGAATTTCGAACTTACACGAGTAAGCAATTGCATACGAACATCAGTCATACATTCGGAAGCAATATATTTGTCTATGAGTACGATAAGAAGTGAATTCTTCCTTGTTCTTTTTGCAATCACTCGCGATTTGCTTGCCCAGCTTCTTCACACACTCATCAAAATCAACAGATTCCTCACAATCTTTTGCAATATTCAGGTATGAGGCAGCATAGTTTTTGAAAACTAACAACGTAGCGATACCATCCCCATGTAAGTCTACAATTTCGTCTTTGAAGTAATCTTTAACTTTTACAATGAGCGACCTACGTGACAACTTCTCACCACCTAACTCTTTGTAAAGCTTCTCTACTTCAATTGAATTCCATGGTTTCATTTTGTCCTTCGACAATTCTACACACAAAGCAATGAAGGGACGGTCTTCAGGTTCAACCCTCGACTTATTCTGGCAAGCTCTCTCAACCTCAACATGAAAGGTAGACATACAATCTTTATGGTATCGGGCTTCTTCAGCCGGTAAATCCTTTCATGCCCAACAACCTACTGAGTACAACTTGTCCCTGCTCATCATTTTTCAGTTTACACTTTTCTATCAACACATCTTTGTAATTTGTTTTTTTATCACCAAGCTTATCGGTCATAAACCTAGATGCTGGAATACGGTATTGCACCGGAACTTTGATGTCATATTTCTCGGGTAATATACACTCACTGACTTTCAAACAAAAGAGACAGTGTTTTTTAGGGTCATATACTGGGCCTTCACTGAGAACAGCACTACGTAGTCTTTTTGGCTCCACTGTAGGGGTATCACATTCTCTCTTTCTCATGAATGCTGATAAATTCCGCTTGGACACATAAGTGGAAACACAGTTCTTGTGACAAAGGATTTTTGCTCCATCTTCCAAGAGAGGCTCTAGTCTCGCGCGAACATCTGGCTGCCCTCTGATCGCTGCTCTCTACGATTTTCTGAATCCTCTCACAATTTGAAAGACCTTTCTGACCTCCAGGACAGCTACGCAGGAAATCCTCGAAGAAACATTCGTCTGCAGCTTTTGTAGAACCTGAAAAATAAAAATTTTTGTTTACCCCCTTCTTCAGAGTACAAATCGCATTGAAATAATTTATCCTCAGCAAATGAAAATTAAACAATGCTCACCTGGTATATTCTCCATATTTAGCAGTCAAAAAACAATTTTGGAATCAGCACAACCAAGACGTAATCAAATCACCAGGTGGGCAGCACCATCAGCAATAATCTCAACAACCTGAAAAAAATTAGAGGAATAATTAGACATATTGGAATTCACCTTATCATGGAGAAAATAATCCCTGATTTCATTTTAAACCCTATAGAACAGTGGTTCTTAACCTGGGGGGCGCGCCCCCCTAGAAACAGGAATTTCTCTAATTGTATTTGTAATTGTATTTGTAATTGTAATTGAAGGGGGGCGTGGAGGGAAGGACCAATTCCTAGAGGGGGCAGTAGTAAAAAGTTAAGAACCACTGCTATAGAACTACTCAGTCTCGCCCAAAACCATAAAAATGACAGTAAGATCACCAAAATATCTCCACGACTGCCCTGGATATGGGATATTCCTTATTTCGGGGGCGTTTGACCTCCAATGACTTTGAGTATTGACGAATGTGGGTCAAAACGACTCCCAAAGTATCTGCAACCCCTCCAGATCGACTCATCATCCTAAAAACCCCTAGAAATGACACCAAGATCATTAAAATCCATCAAGTATTGACCAGGATATGGGATTTTTCAGTTTCGCTGGCCATCTTGGAAAATGGTGGCCATATTGAAAAGGCCAAGAGGGGGTCAGGTGTGCACCCGATGGATTCTTGAATGGGGTGGTATAAAGCTTTCAAAATATGTAAAAATTTGCTTTATACAAACAATGCAGGGTTCCAGTAAAATCAGGGTCTGTGCTACCGGACTACTGTGGTTGTTTGTTTATATATATAAATATACATACATATATATATTGTGTGTGTGTGTGTGTGTGTGTGTGTGTTTTATGGGTTCAAATTCTCAGCTTATAATGAACCGAAGCTCATTATTAGATTATTGGCAGAATGACAGCCAATGAAATCATTGACTGAAATTGAATCGCTTCTATATATTTAATTACACACACTTGTTGGATTTTCGATTGTAAATAGGCCATCATTATTTTACTGTAACGCACGCGTTGTAGAATTACTGTAATGTAGGAATACAGACAGTTTACAGATTTTCCATACACTGGTATTCATCAGTTATATTTGACAGGACTTCGTTTTCAGCTTGTCATTACAATGAACTCATCTTGAAATAGCGTGTTTTGGAGTATCCCAGAATCGTATTCATGACACTTCTTTATAGAACGTGTTAGTGATGAGGGACGTGCATGGGTTGGTCGCTTTCCTTATATAAAGAAGCGCATCCATTTAGTGACTGGCACTTGGCACTTTTCCTGTATATTTCAGTGAGATGAATTCATTTGAACAGTTATCTTCTATACAACAAAAATCATAGGAATTTATCTGATTTTAGTTGCGATACAACTTAACCGAGTATATGACGGTCTCATTACACTGATGGGAAATATTTGTTGAGTTAACTTTTGTTAAAATAGGCCTTTTTGTTTTCATATGCTTGGTACACACACACACATTCATTTTTTTAAAGTATTTCAGTTAAACTAAGAAAGATACAAATTACGCACGTCTAATAAAACATTTAACGATGTCGCAGGAAGTATTGGTGATGGTGATATGTCTAGTTGGTGATACGGTATGTCTAGCTATCATTAGCAAAATCTGAATATATTAAATTTACACTGAGCTAACGTTGGTTTTGAGTAAGGTTATTTCAGTGGTTTTGGAGTTTTTAATATGAAATAAATTGGTTTAAAAAAAAAATACACACACACACACACACACACACACACACACACACACACACACACAGAGGATATATATATGGGATGAATTTCACACTTAGACACCTGAAATGAATGAATGATGCAAATCGTCAAGGAAAAAGAATGATTCTATTGCATTTCGTGTATCCAACAATACATTTCGTCAGGGAATAGTTTTATTTCCTGACGAAGTGTATTGTTGAATTTACGAAAGACCTTGGAATAATTTTTTATTTTTCCTTGTGGGTTTGCATTATATATATATATATATATATATATATATATATATATATTTTTTTTACCTTTATCTTTATAAAAGAAAATGAAGTGACTCCTTCACATTCAATCGTTCAAAAGTTAATGTTAAGAGGCTTAATGTGATAAAAGAACGCATGTTAAGGTGCTCTCTTTCAGAATTCTTATACTCAAACTGGCCAACGATTATCTCGCTGTAAAATAGTCTATAACTGACGTAGAAAATCATGCAGATTTAGCGAAATGTCTGGTGCGTGATGATAGAGAGAGAATAAAAATGGAGAAGAGGAGAATTGACAAAAAAAAAAAAAAAAAAAATGGAGAGAAAGAAATGAGAAGGCGAAGTCAAAGAATGACAGATGAATGTCATTTATAATCTTCATTTCCCCCCATTTCTAAGTGTCATTTTCAGTTTTATATAAGTCACTGAAAACAGTGAAAAGATTTAAAATCTAGAAACTTTAGGGACAACTTTTTGGACCTTATATATATGTAGGTTCTTCGTCAGGTCCGTACAATAGAGCAAACAATAATATATATATATATATATATATATATATATATATATATATATATATTATATATATATATATATATATATATATATACATATATACACACACACACACACACACACACACACACCTTACCTTAACTTAGAACCTTACAAAGGTTCCACGCGATGATTCCTCTAGTTTCTCCATTATTTTCCAAGTTTAAATAATGGTGTATCTCTCTCTTCTCCTTTCCAGTGAATATAGGTCTAGTTCGTGTAACCTTTCCCAGTAATTTAGTTCTTTGCACCCGTTGATCTTGGCTGTGAAGCTTCTCTGGATCCCTTCCAACTGTCTAATGTCTCCTTTTTTATATGGGGATGTTGGGACCGAGCTATTTTATTTTGTGTTTCCTGTCCATTTGGGGTATAATATTCCATGGATTTTAGGTCTTCTCTTTTTCCATATCGTAACAGCTGAAATTTCTCGGTGTTAAACTTCATATTCTTGTCTTCCATCCACTTCAGATTCTGTTTATGTCGGTTTGTAGAGATCCTATATCTTCTGGGTTTCTTATTTTTCTACTGATCTTTGTGTCATCCGCAAAGGATGTTACTGTGCTGTCTCTGGTAACGTCCGCATCTATATCAGTTAGCATGATTATGAATAGTAGTGGAGCTAATACTGTTCCTTGTGGTACCGAGCTAAGGACCTCTGATTCTGATGAATATACTCCTTGTACTGTAACGACTTGCCGCCGCTCACTAAGAAATTATATATCCATTTCCCTACTTTTCCTGTTATTTCCATATATTTCAGTTTATGTATTATGATTCCATGGTCACACTTGTCAAACGCTTTAGCAAAGTTTGTGAATAGTACATCATAGTTTTCATTACTTTCAAGTGCATCAGTAATGTTGTTGTAGTGTTCCATTAGTTGTGATAGGCATGATCTGCCTGACCGAAACTCATGTTGGTTATCATTGAATTTTTTCTGAGTTTCCAAAAAGTCTCAGATTTTCTGTCTAACTATTCTTTCAAATATTTTAGTGAGACGAGATGTGAGCGACACTGGCCTATAGTTTTTGGCCTCGGATCGATCTCTTCCTTTATATATTGGGACTATGATGGCGCTCTTCAGGATGCCCGGTATTTCTCCCGTGTTTAGTGATCGTCTCCATATCCAGTATAGGGGCTCAGCGATTGCATTCTTGCAGTTTTTGATCAGTGTGGCATTCCATTTATCCGGTCCTGCCGCTGAGTGTTTTTTCAGTTTCCCTATGGCTTGTGTAATATCATCCGTCGTAAAGTCGAAGTCCGTTATACTTTCCCCTTGTAGTTCTTCTTCAAAGAACGCGTTTCTATCGCATATCAGTTTGGCAGTTTTTGGGATACTGAAAGGCGATTCGCACTGAGCTCTTAATATTTCAGATACTTCTGTTAGATCATCAGATAAATCACTGTTCTCGTTTTTTAAAGGTCCGATAGTTGCATGGTTTTTCGACTTTTTTTGCGAAATTATAGAAGTACTTTGAGTTATCCTTTATCGCTTCCATAGCGTCGTCGTCGTCTTTTTCTGTATGCTTCTCAGTTCCTGTATGACGTCATCGATACTTTGCATTTTATCATTTAATATTTTTTTGATGTTATCTTTACATTTACTTAATTTTGCAGTCACTCTTTTTCTCTTTCGAAACAATGCCCTCTTTTGTCTCTCGAACCTACTTCTCTTTCCTCTTTGTTGTATTTTTGGGACATGTTTTTCCACAATTTCTAACGTCTCCTCTAACGTCATTAGCATCTCCTCCGTTGTCTTGGCCTCGAAAATGGTTTTCCAATCTATTACTTCCATGCTGGATGTAACATCTTCCCAGTTTATAGCTTTGGAGTGAAAATTAAAAATTTCGAATTTGCTTCTTTCTGTTGTGCGTGTTCTTTCCTTTCCTGTTGCCTTTATATTAGTTGGGGTATTTCATTTATATTAGTTGTTATTTCAATGATGTTGTGGTCCGATATCATAGTTGGGGATATTTCTACTTTATCAATTAGATTACTGTTGTTTGTGAATACCAAATCTAGGCAGTTGTTTTTTCTTGTGTTTTCTGTTATTTTTTGCGTTAACATAAATTCATCAGCTAGAGCTAGTAGCATTTTTACCTGCTCCTGGTCTTCTCGTGTGTCCCCCCCCTTGTCCTGGTGTATACATATATTTTTCCTATCCTTTTATATTTCATGAATGGGAAATTAAAATCACCACAGAGAAAAATATTTGGGGTTGGAGAGTGTAGATCTTTTACTAAGTTTCTTACCTCTGTAATGGAATCTGAAAATTTTGAGGTTGGCGTGTTTGGGGGTCTGTACATTACAATTAGTACCATATTTAATTTTTCAACTTTTGCTGCTACACATTCTACGTAGCCGTTTGAGGTACTTAGTCATTTCTGCCATATGCCTTTCGCGTGTGTAAATAGCACATCCTCCTTTACGTCTCACTGTTCTGTCGGCTCGGAGGATGTTATAGTTGTTAATTTGAATTTCTTTTTTGTCAATACAGGACTCACAATTTTCACAGTTCACCTGGCAGTCCTTTAGATGAGTCCGTGAGGCATGCAAAGTCTGCTCCGGCTTCTTGCACGAGTCCTTTCAGGTATAAAACTTTGTTCAGGGAATGGTTTGATTTAAGGCCCTGAATAAATGTTGGCTAGGATTATTTTTATTTTTTCTCTATCGTTTTCGCATACAGATGGTTCCGATTTGTTTTCCAATGGGGGTGCCGGTTTCGTTGCCTTGTGGTCCTCCGAGAATTTACCTGTTTTTATCTTTGTCGGTACCTGTTGTCCCGATAACGCATGAAGTGCCTTTGTGCGTGCCTTGTGTCCGGCTCTCGGATTCCTATATTTGTCAGCTGATTTTGTAATTGCTGGATAGTATTTAGCAGCTGAATTGTGTTGACTGCGTCTAAAAAATTGGCACTCGTCTTTGATATTCGTTTTTCCTGTTCACTCGTTGGGTTCCTTTGAGGGTGGTGGTAACGACATTTTTTTCCGTATTTGCGACTCCGATATCTTGCATAGGTGTTGCAGACCGTAAGATGGTGGAACTTGCATTTCTTATCAAATTTGCAGTATCCACTTGTGTAATGCGTGTTGCATAATGTGGGATGTGCATATATGTATTGCCTATCCCGATATCTGCAGTTCCCTTTCGCGTAGTATTTGCATACGATATTTTCTACGCTTCTACTTCTTATTTTCTTATTATTTTCAAAGTTCTTAATTTTGGTATTATCACTATTTTTCTTTGGCTGTTTATTTTCTACGTTTTTAGTTATTATCTTTTTATCATTTCGCTCGTTGGACAGTTTGACTACTTCGCAACTTTTACTTATTTCTTTTCTTTCATCTGTGTCTTCCTTCCGTATTATATTGTTTATATTGTTATTCGTTATTAAAGTGTTGTTCGTTATTATGCTGTTGTTCGTTATTTCGTCCTCTCATCCACCCGGTTTTTCGTTGGGACATTTCCAGACCCTTATGTCCCCATTATTTCATTCTTTTTTGTAACATTCGAGTCTGCTATCTCCATTTCTTTAAATACCGCGAATGAATTTACCGTCTATATATACACACACCGTGTGTGTATATATATATATATATATATATATATATATATATATAATGTGTATACTGTATATGTATATACAGGGTGTTTCAGGAGGAAAGGTCAATACTTCGGGAGGTGATAGTATCGGTCATTGTGAGAAAAAAAGTTCATATGAACATGTGTCTAATTCTGAATGGTTACGGAGATAGAGCTGTTTGAATCTGATGCGCGCGCAGCTCTTCCTTCCCCTTCCCTCCCCTATAACCTTGAACCATGTAAGCCGTAATGTAAACATGTAACATAAGCCAATCGACAGCTGACTGTTGTGAGTGACATTGTTTGGTGTTTGAAGCAGTGTTAAGAATGCCACACACCTTCACACATGCCGAATATGCAAATATGGTGTATGTCTACGGTTTTTGCGATGGAAGTGCAACAGCTGCTGTTGCAGAATACCGTCGACGGTTTCCGAACCGCAGAATTCCGGATCGAAGAGTGTTTACCAGGGTTTTCAACACATTGCGTGAGATTGGTACACTTCCCAGCGCTCATGTTTCATCTGAACGTGAAGGTCAACAAGATGTGGATGAAGTGGAAAACATTCTTCAGTTGATAGAGCGTAGTCCTACTACTAGCTCACGAAGAATTTCTACACATCTCGGTGTACCACTGGAATTTTGTCATTGGGTAAATGCTAATCGCCGATTGCTTCGATTAATACTGTTCAACGATGAAGCTACTTTCACCCGTAACGGTATCAACAACACTCGTAACTCTCATCGGTGGTCAGACGAAAATCCAAATGCCACTGTGGAAACAAATTTTCAACATCGCTTCTCTGCCAATGTGTGGTGCGGTATCATCGATGATCAGCTGATTGGTCCTGTTACTTTAGAGAATCGTCTTGCAGAACAAAGTTACCTAGAATTTCTGCAAAATTAATTGCCAGGACTATTGGAGGATGTTCCTTTGGCTACACGCGCTGGTATGTACTTTCAGCATGACGGAGCTCCTCCACATTCTACCCGTCTGGTGATGCAATACCTAAATCAAACTTTCCCTGGTCGATGGATCGGCCGCGGTGGTCCCATTCAATGGCCACCAAGGTCTCCAGACCTCTCTCCGTTAGATTACTGTTTGTGGGGGTGGATGAAAAGTCAAGTTTACAAAAGAAAGGTGGATACACGAGACGAATTGCTCGCGCGCATTTTGGATGCTGCTGCCTGCATAAAGGAACGTCAAGATCAACTCAGACGAAAAACACGCGATCTTCGCACACGAGTTGCAAAGTGCATTGAGGTTGACGGTGGGATTTTCGAAAACGTATTGTAAACTGTAACAAATTTTTCATTTCTGTATCTGATACCATTCAAAATGCCAATGTTTGAACATTAAATGTGAGAAACAGTAATTGGTTTCTCTTTCTTGATTACCATTAACAATGCTTTTGTATTTGTAGATTCAAACAGCTCTATCTCCGTAACCATTCAGAATTAGACACATATTCATATGAACTTTTTTTCTCACAATGACCGATACTATCACCTCCCGAAGTGTCGACCTTTCCTCCTGAAACACCCTGTGTATATATATATGTGTGTGTGTGTATGTATGTGTATATGTATATACATATACATATGTGCCCACAAAAAGTGAATTCCAATTTGCTACAAATGAAATAGAAAACATTAAAATTACTTGAAACTCCAGCAACGAATATTCTAATTTTCGGAGATTTTAATTTCCCATTCATATCATGGAAGAGAAATGACGAAGTTATATATGTTGAGAAGTTTCATGGCAACATTACTAAAGACGATATAACCCAAGCAGCAATGCTATTAGATATTATGGAACATTACGACCTTACCCAGGAAATCTGTGAAGCCACGAGAAAGGAGAACGTTTTGGATTTAATCTGGACAAATAACGAGATAATAATAAATAAAAAAGTAACGCACACAAAGTTCTCCGACCATAACCTCATCGATATACAATTGAAGTTAGCACCCAGAGGTCCGAAAACGCATCCTAGAGAGGCAGATGGAATATTTGAAGGCTTAAACATAAATTCAAAGAAAGTAAATTGGGAAAACGTAAATACAGATTTAAAGGAGGTAAATTGGGAATTGCTACTGCACGAGAAGACTCCACAAGAAATACTATGTATAATAGACTGAAACCAAACCTATAATACTGAAACATATTCCAGAGAGACAGGAAAGAAAACGTAGCAAGCTCGAGAGGAAAATCAGGACACTATTCAGGCAACGAAGACAAACCGTAAAACATCTCCCAGATGCAGAACTGATGCAAAGAGACTCAAACTAGAGAGGAAACTTGGCGAAATAGAAATGGACCGAAAGCAAACATTCATACATAAGACAAACGAGGAGGAAAACAAGGTAGCAGAAAACAAAAAATAACCCAAAATACTTCTACACGTTTGCGAAAAGGAAAATGCAGTGTAAGGAGAGTATTGGGCCGTTGATAGACGGGGAGGCCGAATACACAAATGACCCGAAAGAAATAAGTGAACTGCTTAGGGAACAATTTAAAGCTGTGTTTAGCATCCCTAAGTCCGAGATGGAAGTGGAAAACCCAGACGAACTTTTCGACATAGATACAGATCAACCAAGAACAAATTCTGGCACAAACCTATTAATGGACTTCGAGTTCACGGAAGTAGATGTAATTACGGCCTTATCACAGATGCGAGACAATTCAGCGCCAGGGCCAGACACATGGAGTGCCACATTTCTGAAGAAATGCAAAGAAAGTATTGCAAAACCGATATACTTACTATGGAGGAAATCACTCGACACAGGACAAATTCCACTCCCCTTAAAGAACGCGAACATTGCTCCCCTATTTAAAGGTGGTAACAGAGCAGTGCCCAAAAATTATCGGCCAGTGGCTCTCACCTCACACCTAAAGTGTTTTGAACGTATAATTAGGGGCAAAACTACCTACTACCTACAAGAAAAAGACTTGTACAACCCAAATCAACATGGCTTCAGGGCGGGAAGATCATGCCTGTCACAGCTACTAGACCACCAGGAGAAAATATTAGAAACATTGTGTCGAGGACAAAACATTGCTGTAATATGTACGGACTTTGCTAAAGCCTTCGATAAATGTGACCATGGAATCAGCACACAAACTTAAGAATACAGGAATTACTGGGAAGCTAGGAAGGTGGATATTTAATTTCTTGACGCAAAGAACGCAAAGAGTGGTGGTAAACGGAGTTAAATCGGAAGTCTCAGAAGTCGTGAGCTCTGTCCCACAAGGGACAGTATTAACTCCCTTGCTGTTCATAATAATGATTGCAGATATTGATGCAGATATTAATGATAGTATTGTATCATGCTTCGCAGATGACACAAAGATATGCAAGGAAATATTGAACGAAGATGACATAAGTTACAAAAACGACATTGAAACATTATTCCAGTGGACAGAAGATAACAATATGAAGTTCAACGAAGAAAAATTCCAACTTCTAACTGGAATGAGAGAAGAGGCAGATTTTGTACGGTCCCAGCTGCGGTGGGACAAGGGGCCATGAAAATGAGGATGAAAAATACACTCAGAATACGGCGCCCAAAGCTTTTCAGTGTCCTTCCAAAAGAAGTGAGGAATCTCCAGCACACCGACCTGAATAACTTCAAGAACCAGCTGGACAGATTCCTGTGCAAAGTGCCTGACCAGCCATGCGTGGCTGGCTACGAGGGCAGGAGGAGATCAGACAGCAATTCCCTCCACCAAATCCGGCAAATGAGGCGGGATGCTGCAGAGGGGTCGACCGCAGGTCGATCCTGAACCATCGTTCAAGCTCAACAAAAGTAAGGATGTGTATATGTGTGTGTGTGTGTATATGTTATGTATATAAATATATATATATATATATTATATTATATATATATATAGTGTGTGTGTGTGTGTGTATATATGTGTGTGTGTGTGTATATATATGTGTGTGTGTGTGTGTATATATGTGTGTGTGTGTGTATATATATAGTGTGTGTGTGTGTGTGTGTATATATGTGTGTGTGTGTGTATATATATGTGTGTGTGTGTGTGTGTATATATGTGTGTGTATATATAAGTGGTGGACCAGATATCCGCATCCGCACTTCTGACTGCGAATGTTATGCGGATATTACCTCTAATAAATTATGCAATTTACAATTAAATTAGCTTATAAGGCCCAGTCATGCACATTTCATGTAAAGTATTAATTATTAATGAACAAACAAATATATAAACCTCAAAATAGAAATACCTGGTAACACAGAAAATTGAATGAAACTTGTTTCATTGAATTTTCTGTGGCTGAAACTCTTGAGAAAGTGATTATTTTTATCATAATGAAAACATTAATGTTAATTTTAATTCTTATGCATTGCCTGCCATAATAGTAATATCACGAAATTTGAAAAATTATGTCATATATTCATAATTCTATATTATACCGATTGATTAACTAAACATCCGCATCCGCGGATATTGAAATTGTAAATCCGCATCCGCAGATGTTGAAAAACTGACATCCGGTCCACCACTAATATATATATATATATATATATATATATATATATATATATATATATATATATATATATATATGTCTCTAAGGCGTGAAGCGAAAAGTGTAATAAAAAAGTTCAAACGCGAATTTGAAATCTCCATAGCCCGTGACGGCAAAGAAAACCCCAAGCGATTCTTTCAATACGTCAACAATAAGAATCCACTGAAAAGTGTCTTGGGGCCGTTGAAAAATTTTAACGGAGAGCTAGTTTTTGAAAACAAGCAAATGGCTACCTTGCTAAACGAATTTTTTACGTCCGTTTTTACTATAGAAGATGTAACGAATATCCTTACGGTCATAGACGTAATCCCTTTTGATAATGTTAATACTTTGGATATTGTGGTTAGTGAAAGGGAGGTAATGCGCATATTGATAAAATGAAAATGTGTAAATCACCGGGCCGGATTCCACATATCTTATAGAAGTAAAAAAATTAAAAGAAAGCATTGTTGTGCCGCTAAGAAAGATTTTTAATGCATCTATTTCTGAGGGGTGCATACCAGATAATTTCACGTTAGCAAATGTAACACCTATCTTTAAGAAAGGCGATAAAGGTGCGGCGGGAAATTATAGGCCAATCAGTTTAACGTCTATTGTAGGTAAGCTACTGGAATCAATAATTAGGGATCGTATAGTCGAACACTTAGAATTGCATAACTTGGTTAGAAATACGCAGCACGGTTTTAGGCGAAACAAATCTTGCTTAACTAATCTTTTAGATTTTTTCAAAGCGTGGTTGAAATTTACGATAGTCATCGGGCGGTTGATGTAGTGTATTTAGATTTTCAAAAAGCGTTTGACACCGTACCGCACAAAAGACTCATTGAAAAAACTAAGGCTCATGGAATCAGGGGTGTAGTAATAAATTGGGTAGAAGAGTGATTGCGAGGTAGGAAACAGAAGGTGGTCGTTGATGGAGCGGAGTCGTCATGGGCTAGTGTAGCGAGCAGCGTTCCTCAGGGTTCTGTATTGGGGCCCTTGCTTTTTCTTATATATATATTAACGATTTAGATGTCGGCCTAGTCAGTACAGTTTCAAAGTTTGCGGATGACACGAAGTTGGGTGGTAGGGCGATTAATGACGAAGATAGAGGTAAAATCCAGGAAAATCTGAATAAAATCGTTGATTGGTCAGTCACATGGCAAATAAGATTTAACGTCGATAAGTGCAAAATTTTACATATAGGTTCGCGTAACGGTAATTTTGCGTATAGTATGTCAGGGAAGGAGTTAGCAAGCGTAGAGCAGGAAAAAGATTTAGGAATTATAGTCACTGGTGATATAAAAGTAGCGAAACAAAGTACAGCAGCGGTCAATAAAGCGAACAAAGTGCTAGGTTTTATAGCTAGGAATTTTAAGTACAAATCGCGCGATATTATTGTTCCTTTTTATAAATCATTAGTTAGACCCCATTTGGATACGCGATCCAATTTTGGAATCCGCATATGCGAAAAGATATAGACAAAATCGAAAGACTTCAAAGACGAGCAACTAAGATGATTCCGTCACTTAGGTCGAACTCGTACGAGGATAGGCTTAAGGAGTTAAAATTGACTACACTCGAGACTAGGAGGCTAAGGGGTGATCTAATCCAGGTTTTCAAAATTATGAATGGGTTCGATAACGTAGCTAGAGATAGCTTTTTCGAAATATCTCAATATAATAGGACTAGAAATAACGGGTGTAAGTTGACAAGTAGAAGGTTCGAGACAGCAGTTGCCAAAAACTTTTTTACGCATAGAATAGTAAATAGGTGGAATAGTTTGCCGGTAGAAGTAATTAGTAGCACGTCTATAAACATGTTTAAAAATCGATTAGACGCATATGTTGATAGATTGGGTATAGTTTAAGGTAGCAAAATTAAGACTTTGTGTTTCGGAACCCACGTATAATAATTGTAGGTTCCCTTCGCCACCACGGAGGACATGCACACTACACAATTACGAACACAGTTAGGTAAACCAGCCATGAGTGGATCCTATGGTCTTTGTTGGTCTGAAACATTATAACATTATTCATATATATATATATATATATATATATATATATATAATATATATATATATATATATATATATATATAATATATATATATATATATATATATATATATATATATACAGGGTGAGTCACGACGAAATGTCATAACTTCGGGAGCTTATAGCTGATGTCATTCCCTGTCAAAAACTTCATATGAACATAGGTCCGATTCTTAAAGGTTATGGAGCTATGGATGTTTCACTTTCAAGCATGCGTATGCGTGACCTTGAACTGAATTGACAGTTACTTACCGAACCGAACTATCTACGCAGTAGAGTGTTGTGTTTCACAGCGTGTAGTTGATGTTTTGTGCGTTCATTATGCCTTTTACGTTTTCAAATGTCGAATATGCCGATATGGTGTATGTTTGCGGATTTTGTGTTGGACATACTACCGCTGCTGTCGATAAATACCAGCGACTTTTTCCGAATCGAAGAATTCCAGATTGACGAGTGTTTAGCAACGTTTTCCGGAGATTGCGAGAGAGCGGTTCATTTCCTAGCGCAACTGTTTTATCTGAGCGTCCGGTACAAGATGTAGCTGAACAAGAAAACATTATTCAGATGGTACAGCGGAGTCCTCATGTTAGTACGCGAAGGATTTCCACACGTTTTAGAGTTCCTCAAACGAGAGTATGTAGAACATTACACGAAGAAGGCATGTATCCATACCACGTACAGTGCGTTGAGCACCTCCAACCTGGGGATCGTGCCCAACGGCTGGAATTTTGTAATTGCCTCAATGCCGCTTGACAATTGCATCGATACGTCTTGTTCTGTGATTAGGCTCAATTTACCCGCGACGGTGTCAACAACTCGCAATTCACATGTGTGGTCAGAAATGAATCCTCATGCCATTGTGGAAAGTAATTTTCAACATCGGTTCAGTGTCAATGTGTGGTGCGGTATTCTCTACGGCCAGCTGATTGGTCCGTTTATCCTCGAAGGTGGTCTTAGAGGTGACATTTATTTACGATTTCTGCAAGACGAACTGCCGTCACTGTTAGAAGATGTACCTTTGGTAACACGATTGCGTATGTACTTCGAACAAGACGGAGCTCCTCCCCATTTTAGCTGTGCAATGAGAACGCATCTCGATGATCGCTTCTCTGGTCGATGGATCAGTCGTGGTGGTGCACAAAATTGGCCACGCAGGTCTCCGGACCTAACCCCTCTAGATTTTTATCTGGGGGGGGTGCGCATGAAAGCGCTGGTGTACCGGAGAAAAACACGAGATGCATTGCTCCGTCGCATTTTTGATGCTGCAGCCCTCACAAAGGACAGTCGTAATAAACTAATGCGAGCTACACGCGCGATTCACAGACGAACTGCGATGTGTATTGAGGCCGAGGGTAGTCATTTTGAACAGTTATTGTAAATTCATGAATAAAAACTTCAGCAGCTATTTGTTCGCTTATTCTCATTTTTAAACATTCAAATATACATAGCTCCATAACCGTTAAGAATCGGACCTATGTTCATATGAACTTTTTGACTGGGAATGGTTCAAAAGTCAGGAACCATGGGCACATTTTATTAAATTAAAATAAATGTTCGAATTGGTGGCCTTCCACTTGGAGACACTTTCTGACGCGTTGAATGCATAATGTTTGAACATTCCCTATCACATTGGTACTGATTTTGGCACACTCAGATGTGATTTTATCCTTTAGAGAACGTATCGTTCTGGATCGATCAGCATAGACTACCGATTTGAAATGGCCCCACAAGAAAAAGTCGAGGCGTGAGGTCTGGAGATCTAGGTGGCCATTCGACGGGCCCTCTCCGTCCGATCTACTTGGGAATGTTTCATCTAAAGGGCTCCGGACGATAGTTGCGAAATGTGGTGGTGCACCATCCTACTGAAACCACATCGCCCGTTCTGCCCATGGAATTTCAGTAGCATGGGCGCAAAATGGACGAATGCAAGAATGCTCCAATGTTGCAATAAGATAATGATCAATGTTGCAAGCTGTTGCAAAATGGTTATGCAACAAGGAGGAGGGGGTTGTGTAACATCATTGTTGCAAAGGGGGTAGGGTTATGCAACAACTCAATGCTGCCAAGGGGGAGAAGGGAGGGAGCTTCGGGGGGAGAAGGGAGGATGACCTCCCCCCCATAGGGGTAGCCTTAACCTAAGAGAGGAAGAGAAAGGAGACGGAGGAGGTCTTTGGGAGAAGGTGGGATGTCCTCACCCCCCAAAGGGAAACCTAACCTAAGCCTTAACCTAAGAAGGAAGGAGAGTTCTTTATTCCACCGGAGTCCGACGCTTCCACCGGAGTCCGACGCATTATGAGCGTCCAGGGGCCAAGCAGGTGTTATATAGAAGATCGTGAGTTGCTAGATACCATCATTTAATTTTATTTACATGAGTTGCCAAATAGTGTTTTTAATTGTTCAGGTATACCTTATTAAGTTGAGTTGGTAGATACTAACACTTATTTATTTATTTATTAAAGGCAAGACCGACTTTCTCCTTAGTTATTCAGCAAAAGAACTAATTATTTAAACGTCGTTCAACTTAATATTAATAATAAAAGAAATACACTAGACAATTGGCTTAGCAAAAGAAATCGTTCTAATAACATATTCTTTAAGAATAATATTCAGTTTACCTATAATTCGCTTTCATTTATTCTAACACATTAGAATGTATACTATCTATTTACTTTTGACAATCCTTTCTATATATTATATATTGTCCGAAGTGAATGAAAAAACAAATTGTAGCAGAAAAAAATAACAATACACCATATATACATATATATATATACACACATATATATACACACAGTGGTGTAGTGCTAAATAAAGAAGTGAGGGAACGCATTTTGAAAGTGTTACTCAGATGCGGGGGGGACAAGGCGAGCGCGGCGAGCCCATACAGCTGGGGGTCCGGGGGCACTGTAAGCCCCCCGGGAAATCTTTTGAAATCTGACCAATTTCAGGGATATTTTGAGGTCATATGCACTGGATATTAGGATATATTCCAAGGTTGAAGATGCAGTATTTCCAGTGTCATTAGATATACGACATCCAGTACGATCAATAAAAATAGCCAACAACTGGAATGATTAACTAAAAAAAAGTTAACAACTGGTACGCCGTGGTGACTGTTTCACCAGATCTTTATAGGCTAGCATTGCCTCAGTCGAAGCTAAAAGAAATGAAGAAGTTAATGATTCTTTCTCATATTTCTTCTAGGGGTGGGAATTAAAATTTCATGACGTTAGAGATTTGTAAGTTCGGATTTATTTGAAATAGTGAGGGAACGCCGTTCCGTCTACCAAAAAATGTAAGGGAACGCCGTTCCCACGCGTTGCCACAGCACTACACCACTGTGTGTAATATATATATATATATATGTATGTATGTAAAAGAAAAACTAATTATATTAACTAACTTCACCTAAAGTGTTTACTTTCATTACTTTTTTTGAAAGCATCTCTGGAAAAAATGTATAAATTTGAAGCAGGTGAACCCTCGAGCTGACCGCAAAGTTCCATTTGGCCTAATTTCAACCATACAGCTTAAGAAAACCTCTCCTATTATTGTCTGCATCACTGTTATTATCATAATGAAGTTAGAACAACATAAATATGTACATAAGCATCACGTGATTGTTTTCCAATAGACTAAATTAGCCTCTGATTAAGTAATAAGTTTCCTTATCATATTCCCAATGCAACAATACACACACACACACACACACACACACACACAAAGTTTTGTTTATTCTATATGGATATATTCAGGGCTTTAATTTCCAGAAGTATATTGGAACTCATTTACCGAGTTTATAACGGCCGAAAGTAGTCAGAGCAAAATTTTTTTAAATATAAATAAAGGAATGAAAAGCAAAACAAAAATATTTATAATTTCTTTATTATAAAATCCTCTCGATAAGATTGTAAAGGGGAAAGTTCATTTTGACGAGGGTCAAGCTTTTCACTCCGCCTTAGACCTACAGTTTATCGTTGAATCCGAACTAAGCTGCAGCACGAGCAGGCTGAAATTACAGTCATCGGCCGGACTCGATCTCTCAACCAGCACCCCAGTGTATTAGCCACTAGGATACCTAGGGCGCCAATTTATCTACGAACTCAAACAGACATTCATTTTCATGAGCTAAACACAATTTAATCACTCCTACGCGAGAATTGGCAAGTAAAAAGTCAAGCCGAATACATTAATCAAAGTTGAGGATCGATTAGTATGACCGCAAATATATATTTTGCAAATATTTGAAACCATCGTGGCAATTAACACACACCACACACACACACACACACACACACATATATATATATATATATATATAAACAATTCCACAAGACAGGAATCTTGGGAAAGCTAAGAATAGTATGACCGCAAAAAATAATGTACAAAAACATTCTGCTTGTAGAGATCTAGATTTCTTATTTTCTAATGATCTTTGTGTCATCGGATGTTACTGTGCTGTCTCTGGTAATGATCTATGTCAGGATTATGAAGAGTAGCGGCGCTAATTTTGTTTTCTATGGTACTGAGCTGAGCGGCTCTGATGATGAAGATATTCCTGTAACGACTTGCATCCGAACTGGGAAAAATTGAGGATCAAATAGTATGACCGCAAAAAATAATGTAAAATATTGTCGTGATAGAGATGGTTGATCAATGTTGCGACGGATATTGCACGAAGGGGTGGGTTCTAAAATGGGAAAACCGAGAAAAGTATGGGCGCGAATGCAAATATTGTCGTGGTAGAGACTGCAAGGGGTAATACACGATGTGAGCATTAAATCTACGGAGAGAATATAAAGACACCATTAGTCGACCAATCAGGACGTCCAAAGCATGGACCCATAATATAGGTGTTACGATTGGTACGCAATTTTATCAAGCCCCGCCCAGTTACATTGACAACCAATCATTAAACTTACGAACGGCCTCTTAGTCTTTTGGGGTGGTGCTTGGGGATCATGCGTATAAAAGGAAATATTTTCAGCTGGGAGTCACAGTAGTTATTTTCACCAGTGAATAAACATTCCCTCCGCCATGAATCAAGAACTTTATAGTTAACGGATTTATATCAAGATGGTGACATTGTAGCGTTGTCCACAATTAATCTTTTTAACGCAGCTGACCAGGATGGATTATTTCCAACGCAGACCGTTGATGATATTTGCAATAACGCTCCTTACGATCCGACGCAAGGGACTGCCGTAAAAATGTAAGTGCATGCAATTTTATATTTTGTAGCCAATTATTCGCAAACTTATTTAATGTGCATGTCAGAAAGAGCACTGTTCTGGATTATTTCATATATATGGAGGGTTGTAGTATTTCATCTCATCACATTAAAAATACTTCATTTAGGTAACCGCAATTATAGATTAGTTTGCAATTATGCTAAAATCCTGTTTTGATTCATTTAAATTTTTTTATAGCAATCTTTTGCATGTTTTTTTTATAAATTCAACTATTTCGAATTATCTCTTAAAGGAACTTCTCTGAGCGGTTGGAAGATATCTTCACATTGTAATACTCTTACTATACGTATGTATACTCTGTATGTATACTCAATATGAACTAATGAATTATTCTTTCTCCTTTATGGTCCGATGAGGATTTGACAGGTGTTATACAATATTTTCGTTTTGAAGAATGCCATGTTATGGACCTGAATACGGCTGTACAAGATTTACCGAGCAGTCAGCCCAACGATTGTCACATCATTAACGAAATAGTTTTTTTTTGTTTTGATCTTTTTGGGGGGGAAGACAATGTATTTTCATCAATTCATTAAATGAAAGAAATAATGTTTTTAGTACAATAACCATCTTAAACTACAGAATATACAAACTAACATTATTGGTTACAAATATATATATATATACAAACAAAACATCATACTATACACGAGTACGCACAATCGGAAAACGGCTTTTTATCTGTCTGCATACCATTTCATCGTTTCGTTGAGTGTGACACGGGTCGAATAATTTTAAAAATTTATAAATTCTTTACCACGTGACATATGCATGAGAAATGAAAGGCAGTACATCCCGCACGTATTACTAAAATATCCTTGTAGCCGGAAGGGTTCCATACAACTTCGGGGATATGCAACTGATCGAGAAATTTTACAATAACAGGGTCACTCCAGGGTTGAGTCCCGAGTGAATCAAAATAGTACAGCGGTCCCTATTTTTAAAATAGATTGCAAACCAATGAATCCCTTCATTACCAATGACATCTGTGTTCACAATAAGACTACCGCAATCTCGCGTAGTTGGCAAATTCAATGTTTCATTCTTCGCAAACACCGATAAATTTGGAACGTGTGATTCGTTCACTATTCATTACTCTGAAGTGTATTCGCATCCATTTTAAAAGTCAGTGATAACGCCCCTAAATCTGTCTACTTCTATTAGGGCTTGTGACTCGAGGTATACTAGTACACTAATAGGCGCGTCTATAGGTTTGGTGAATTCCAACCTGACAGATGTTTCCACTCTGTTGTGGACTTAAATGTGTGTTTACGCTAGCAGATAAGTCAGGTGTGATGTCAAACGGATAAAGGTTAAATTGATCAATGAATTCTTTCTGCGTTACCCCATTCCCGAGCTCATCACAATCACCTGCAATATGGGCCAGATTACTATATGCTCTCGCAAAGCGGTAACACAGTATCTGATGAATAGTCCGTATCCAATGTTCCTCCCAACGCAATGCCATTAACGTATAGTTATATTTTTAAGTCCGAAATTCTCGAATTTAAAGGCACTCTTTATATTTTCAATTCACCGAAGCATGGTTCTGCACTCCAATTATCATCCTTTTAGGAAGATTTCCCAGGGCGATGTTTTCTATCTGCTTCGATGCCAACCCTGCAGGCACCGTGTTTAGTTTGATCTGTGCTCTGTTAGTAGGGTATTTTACTGTGGCGTTTAGTAAATTTTTCTCAATTTCTATTTGTTTTGGTGAACTTAATTTCACTCGCCGTACGCGGAGGTGTCTCCATAATATGAACCACAACGGGTTTTGCTCCCTATTCTTGATCAGCATCCAGATTTAAGCAGATCTCAGGATTTGTGCGGGTGAGCTTTATTTTCATATCCACCCCATTCACAAGCAACTTCTCCTGGAATGTGAAATCTGTATGCAGGCGTCCAAAACACTCATCTTTTTAGAATTTTTAAATTTGTCCTTTATACTACTTTCGTCTTTAGTTTGATAATATCCCTCTGCACTTAAAAAGGTATCCTTCGCTTCTTTGGAAAAGTTGAGGACATTTTCCAGATAGGCTCGTAAGTGATAGTACCCCGTGCCTGCCGATATGTTGACCTGATTTAAATATACGTCACACTGGTTGAATATGGAGTGCAGAAAGTTTGTTTCAGGGTATACAGCATATTTGTCATCGCAGTCCGTTCCATCAGAATGGGCTATACGTAGTTTAGCGTACATGTGCACACAGCTTGGATCAAAAAAGTAAGGGCCTGAGCTGGGTATCACGAATTCTATAGGGCACTCGGGGAACTAATTGTGTTTAAAGGGTTAATTGTAATAAAGTCACTGTGTTCAATAGAAACTTGAGTTGGGGGCATGTCAAAGAGGGATAGCTCCGATTTACAGCATTGTGAACTACACGGATGGATGAAGCGTGCCATGACGAGTTAGAAATAGTGCCTCCTCTCTCGACAAGTAGTAAACAAACTATGATTCATGAGATCAATGTCCTTAGCTTATATCAGTCAAAAAATGGTCAACCATAGGCTTCATTCGCTTAGAACACTTCTTTTTTGATATCCTTTTACGCTTAATGCCACGTGATGGTAATCCCTTCTTCCGGACAGTCCTCTTCCCACCACCACGCATTTTTCTCTTTGCATCTTTGACGATTTCGTCCCGTGTACGCTTTAAGTGTTTTTTTAGAGCTTTAGGTTTAACCCCAGCCATTGTCTTCTGCAGTGTTAAGACCTGATTGTAGCGCTTTTCTTCCGAGGTATCTGGCACCCCTCTTCAGCAAAGGAACAGCCGTACGTAGTATGGTTGAAAAAATGGACCCAAGTCCACTACCACGCTGGTATCTCACCCCTCGATAGACAGTGAAAGGCTTTCTGTCCATTATAACTCAGTGCGTCGAAAGTGCAGCTTCACTGTTAAACTCCTGTCACCGAATGGGAAATTTTTACCCTCACCTCAATCGTTCTTATATACGGGGTGTCCTATAAGTCCGGCATCATAGGAGAAATTCATATTTTTCTGTTTCTACAAACCATAATTCATATTTTTCTCTTTCTACAGGCCATAATGTCTGTGAGCAAGGAAGAACGAATCCAGATAATTCTACTCATAGGAAATCGGAGTCAAAGAGAGGCCGCTGCTGAATTAAGCAGACAGACCGCGAGCCAATAACACAGAGTTGTGTTAGCAGACTTGTTGCAAAGTTTAAGGAAACAGGATCCATAGAAGATAAACCACGCAGTGGACCTTCAAGGAGGTCCACTGACCATGATACAGCGACTGCTATCCTGGCTCATTTTAACAGAAGTCCCAATAAGTCTCTTCGGCGATTGTCCGCCGAGACAGGAGTGTCGAAAAGTAGCACCCATCGTATTCTTCAGGCTCACAAATGGCATCCATATAAACTTCAGATCCTACAGAAATTAAGCGATGATGATCTCGACCGGCGGATGGAATTTTGTGAATGGGCTACGGAACAATATGCTTGGGATGCCAATTTCCCGTCCATCATTCTGTTCAGTGACGAGGCTGTTTTTTATGGAAATGGTGAGATAAATCGACAGAACACCCGCTACTGGTCTCAAAACAACCCTCACTGGTATACCTCTTCAAAGGAACAAGGTGCATCTTGGGTGATGGTATGGTGTGGCATTTGGAAGGATCGCATCATAGGCCCCCTCTTTTTAGATGAACATGTCACTGGAGGCACCTACCTACGTATGCTCAAGGAAGAAGCATTTCCCGGTGTCTTGAACGAAGAAGGAAATTTCCCAACATGGTTTCAGCAAGACAGCACTCCTGCACATTACAGCACCGAAGTAAGGGAATACCTGTACCAACAATTCCCTGGTCATTGGATAGGACGTCGAGGGCCTGTGGAATGGCCAGCTAGAAGCCCGGATCTCACGCCACTAGATTTTTATCTCTGGGGCCACTTGAAAGCGCTGGTATACGCAGAGAAAATTAGGAGTGTTGAACATTTGCGGCAGCGCATTATTGGGGCATGTAACACCATTACTCCTGACATCATTCACCGTGTGCTTGCTGATTGGTATCACGTCTGAATTTGTATTGAAAACAATGGTGGACATATTGAGCACGATCTGTAAATAAAAGCTTTTGTTTTGCCTTTTTTTTTATTAGTTTTCCTATGATGCCGGACTTATGGGACACCCTGTATATTGAGATATTGGTTATTAGATTAGTTGCTACATTCACATAATGGGGTCTGTCATATGTAATGCTCAAACTCCTTCCTCTATGGTTGGGGATGTGGGCAATGCGCAGCAGGCGTGCCTGGGTATCCCCAACAAACTGGTGTTCTACTATATTGCTGTAAATATAGCACATGTCTGGGGGCTGATAGCTTTCACCCAATTTCTCCATCTTCATTTGATACATTAAGCTGGACAAGTCATGCTGTGCCTCGTGAAAGGTATCTCTTTGGAAGGCTGCGCTATATCGGCCCTCAGCCACAATTGTGAACTGCTCTTTATCTTTAATATTTCTACTAAGTTTTGACTTTAACTCCAATGTGCATGCAGGCGTGTCTATGTTTACAACTTCAAAAAGTAAATCGTTTGCCAGGTACCTTTCAAGACTTGTTTAACCCCGTCACAATGTCCTTGGCTGTATCATAATGCTCATAATGCCCGATTCCTAGCGATACATTTATGCTATAGTACCGTTCCTCACCGAACAGGACTGAACGCATAGTATTGTCTAAGGTTATGCCTAATTTTTCGCACTCATCGATTCTTCTAAGGATCAGAAATATGATTTGCTCATTTTCAAGAGTTAAAAATTTGGTGGCTAACTGAAGTTCACATAACCCCACCTCATACGAATCACGACCCATTTCAATGTGTCCATGAAGATCTGTTACAAAGTTGGCTAGTGAGTTGTTAGGGTGTATAGACAGGGACGAGGAGGACGGGAGTGTGACGTAGAAATGGTTAGGAGCCATGTTGCATAATATTTAAGCTTCATTATTGCATCAGCTTTTATATAGGTGTTGAAGCTTTCTGGGTACCCTAGCCATTTCACCAGGTACATTTTTCTCTTTCCTGAGCCTTTGCTTCCTAAAATTTTCTCAATTTTAAACACATTTCCTTAATTAAATGCCACTTTCTGCAACTCCTCGCTGTAAAAGCCTCCTGCGATTTCTTCCCCATTCAAATCTCCAACGTAATACCTCATTATCTCACCTTTAGGTCTCATATCCTTAACTTTAAAAATCTCGTGTGTCCATCCTTGCTCAAATCCCTTCGCGAATTTATTTCCCGAACGCGACAGCCTTACATAATCATTGATTTTGAAACGCGCAGAGTGTGGTGGTGTTCCATCTCTTCTCACCTCTGGGCGCCTACCTCTCTAAAACTTCGTTAGGTGTTGTCCCAATCGTGCGATGGTGTGAGCGGTTGTAGGATGAGGCCAATGATTCCAGAATATCTAGAAATCTGTATGTTTTTATGTGTAAAATAGCGGTGCATGCGTTCCTTTATGGTACGTTGAACTCTTTCAGCTAAAGAAGCCTTATGTATAGAAGTGGTAGTGTAATAGGTGATACTAAACTCTGTCAACATGTTCTGAAAAGCACGGCCTATAAATTCCTTCCCCATATCCGTACAAAAATAGCCAGGAACCCTGTTTTCTTTTAACATCAGCATTTTGGTGGCTTTAGCAACTGTTTCAGGTGATTTATTTTTCAGAGGAATTACTCACAGATATCTAGAGAATACATCTATTATGAATAGAATGTAGCGGTAACCATCATCATACACAATATCTTTGCACGTCTGTTAAATCTGCTTGCCAAATAGAGTCAATCGAAGCAGCTGTTTTCTTGGCTGTTTAAACCTTTTTCTCAGAGGCTTATGAAGTGTATAAGCGTCCTGCTCCCGCAAAAATCTCTCAACATCTTTTTTTCCGTAAACACTTCTGTACAGTCTATCTACGCCTGGGTTAGAAATGTCATAATAACGTCTTAATATGTTAGCCATTTGCGTATTTTAGAGGCACGTGGGTAGGGTTGACCGTTGTTTAACCTCTCTTTTCTCCTCTTCAAAGGTGTTACCGCTGGGCGTGATGGCGTCTTCAATTGTGTCACGTGCGATGCATGTTCCAAGTCTTTTAACCTGTTCAGATTTCCTATCATTGTTTTGGGGACATTTATTTGTTGTAGTCTTGCTTTAATATGCTTCCATCCTGATGGTGAGGGCCTATCCCACTTTCTCACCAGATCATGGACGATGTCTACGATATTTGATCCCTGTACCTTTGCTCCTTCCACAATGATCTCACCTGTATCGGTCCATTGTATGGCGGGGTCCTCATTTAATAGATTATAAAGACAAACCTTTATTCCTCAATGTATGTGGGAGGGTGCTTTTTAATACATGCTCGATATGTTGTGTGGTGGCCGACCCATTAATCTTTGGTTGGTCAGCTCTATCGTCGGACACAGGTCCTATGCCACCATGTCCATTGTTCCCCGTGCTGTACCTAATAACCATGGGAATCTCTGTCGGGTTCTTAAAATTTTCGTACTCGTGAAGAAATTTCTGCAGAGCTTCTTGGTATAAGATTCTTTTCTCATCAGGTGTTTTTTCACTGTTTAATAGGGTTAGCAGTTCGCTTTCCATTCTTTTAAGCCTGCTTTTACGGGAATCTAGATCCGTGTCTGGATTCTTTGAATTTTACAGTGAAGCATACATCTCGTGTGGAATCACTACCACTTTCTTCATTATATTAATCTAGTCAATAAAGAAGCCAAAACTGAAAATAAGATGGGGAGCAATGACCCTCCTCTTTGTACAATAATTCGTTTTTTCTTCCCTACAGTTTGACTTTTACGAGCGAGTGCACGTATTCTGTTCTTGTAACGGCGTAGGCGAGCCTTCTGAGGTGGTTTCATTGATACATTGCAATTTATAACGTTAAGACTGATTTCACAGATGCATTTTAAAGAGTCGGAGTCGATATTTTTAACAAACATCTGCTGCATTGCCCGGGGCAGTCGATGAGAGATTTTTATTAATTCACGGTATTTCTTTAGCCTCCTTGTCATTCTGGAATATACACCGTTTCAGGCTCGTTTGGAAATGTATTCGTTCTTAGAAGCACCCTAAACGTGTTCCTCGGATGAAGGTCGCAAAGCAAATATCCGTAACGCGTGCTTGTAGCTTCTTTATAAACTTCCAAAAACTCTCTACGCTGATTCGGAAACATTTGATTGGCTAAGATCCATCTCCAACATGAGATCGTCAATTACAATGACTATGTTCATTACCCTTTAACGAATTAACGTCATATACACCTTTGTGGAAAAAAATATCATCTTGGTACTCATTGAACACTGATTGATACGTCGAATAGCACCATATAACTTTATGCACAAATTTTGAGAACATCTCTCCCTTTTCTTTAATGATTTTAAGTATAAACACAGTTTTACCACATCCTGTAGGTCCAGATATAATACATGTGGATGTGCTCGTGAACCTGAATTTTTCTACAGAATTCATTTCTAACACGTCACACTCCTAAGTGGGTCATTTACAAAATATAATAAATATTTAAGTAACGACCCTTATATTCTACAGTTTTGCTTTTCGCTTCTCCCAAAGAACCGTGAATGACGATGAGGTACAACAACCCATCATCGATATTACAGATGACCCTGACGACCGTACAGCTACAGAATCCATCCCCGCTGACGAATCCTCACTAGCGATACCTGTAGCACGCGCCAATTCAAAGCGGAGGCACGATGAAGAGCCCACCACGTCAGGTATAAAGCGCGCCAGGGTTGAGCCGGTTGTTAGACTACCAGTAATAGAGTCCCAACCTTCTACGTCTCACGACACAATCCCCACAATAGTACCTTCCTCAAATATACCCCTTTATTCAATTCCGGGTATATCCTCCACAGCAGCTTCTCGTTCTGTTGAGGATGGCATAACATTCGAGTTGGTGCGCATCGCTACCCCCACCCCGGCCTTGACTAGAAATCGGTATATAGTCAGGGTTGATCCTAGGTCCATGTATAGCAATGGTGTTGAACACGGACTACGGCGCATAGTTGAACGTATTGTAGAGTTTGCCCTTCAGAACCGCGACGAACGTGAAGTCAGGACGAGGCTGTCCTTCGGATTCGGGTCAGATGACGGAGATGTAGATGATTTTTGGGTAGTAATACCGTTCAGACGCTTGGCAGCTGAAGATATAGAGTATATATTAGGCCGTATAATGCAGGCCTCTCAAAGTAGTATAGCCTTCAATATGGACAACTTCACGGTAAATATTGACCGTGTATTCCGTGTTGCGGGTCATAGTGCCACACCTTATACTCTTAACTTCAATTCTCAGGCTATTTATAGACGGCATATAAACGCCGATCGTGGTTGCGGCTTTATAGCAGTAGTCTTGGCCGTATGTTTACTGTACTAAAAATTTGGTTGCCTACGGTAGTGGAGCGTGCCCGTAAACTAGCTGTAGACTGTAAACTTGATTTGACTGTAATATGGGTCCTGAAGAGCTGAGAAGGGTAGAACAGGAAATGAATGTTCGTATAGTTGTATTTGGAATGGATGATCGTCGTAGGACTGTGTATGTTTTTAAAAGCAGTGTGAGAGATCGTACAAGACCCCTACTTATTTTAGGACTGTCAGGGACAAGTATCTCCCATCCGTAATATAAGGGACCTTTACGCGAGTTATGATAAAAGTCGAAAATATGGCGACATCATGATTTGTGTAAGGGTGTATCGAGTTTGCGGATGATATAGTGAAACATTGTAAAGATTGCCACATGGTATGTGAGCAGTGTAAAAGCTCCAAATGTGAAAGCCGTGTAGTTGAAGCTGAGAAGAGGGATTGTGATGTGTGTAGACGCACATTTTTCAATAATCTGTTTTGAGCTCCATAAATCAATTGGCACGTGCAGGAAAATGAGAATCTGTGAATGTGGTATGTTTCATATGATGGATAATTGGGGAATTTCAAGCATAAATGTGATGAAATTCACTGTTCTACATGCCATGAGAAATATAAGGCGGTTGGAGTAAAGCATGTATGTTATATGAAAGACGCTAAGCCTAAAAATAGCCCTTGTATAACTGTGTACTACGATATAGAAACATATACGAATGCTGAAACCAAAGAGGTTATTCCACATTTACTTGTAAGCCAGACTATCTGTGATGAGTATGGAGAGCGAGTGTGATGAGTGTCACAAATGTGGTAAACGGACAAACGTTTTTAAAACGAATGCCTACAATAGCCATGTGAAACTCTGTGTCCTATATTGTCAAGTTAGCTGACAAGTTCAAAAAAATTACTGTGTATATTCTCGCCCATAACGGGGAAAAATTTGACACACAGTTCCTTTATAAGGAGTTGCGTGAGCACGAGTCGTCTGAGATATTTACAGGTGATCCCTTGAAAAGAGGCAAACTAATACAGACGCAAATAAGAGGTAATGTACAGTTAAAAGACACTTTATTATTCACGCCTTGTAAATTAGCAAAGCTACCCAAGGTGATGGGCGTAGCCGCTGAAGTTTCAAAAGGATATTTCCCTTACACATTCCTCACTAGCGAAACTTTAAATTACGTAGGACTACCTCCACCCAAACATTAACTATGAATGTATGAGCACAGATGAACGTGAAGATTTTGACCGATACTACAACAGTTTTAAAGAATCTAATCCTTATAATATAGCTGATGAATGTGAGCGTTATTGCGTGAATGATGTGCGCGTGCTTAGAGTATGTTTCCAGGCCTTTAGAAGGATGTACATAGGCCGTTTCAAATGCGATCCGTTGCAAGTCGCAACCACCATCGCCTCATTATGTTTTACGGTGTTCAAGAATAACTTCATGCCTAAAGACACCTTAGCCGTTATTCACAGAAACAATCCTCGCAGTTATGGGCACAAGGCTATTTACTGGCTCATACACCTACAGCAGCAGACCGGTATACATAAAGCATGCCCGCAACACGGGTGAAGTACCCATTAAGGTTAATGGTCGTGTTTTTTGGGTTGATGGTCTAAGTGAAAACCGTGCCACTGGTGAGAAGACTGTGTACTCCTTTAACGGTTGCTGGTGGCACGGATGCCCCCGTCCTGAGTGTGGAATCGTAGGAGATATCCACGGTAGATCTCCTGCCGACTGTCTTGCGTGGACCCGCACCCGCGATCAACTTATAGGCTCCCAGTTCACTCACAAAGTCTTGTGGGAGCATGAGTATGATGCACGGATGGAGACAGATGGACAGTACCGTGAAGAAATAAACACGATCAAACGTTCAATGGTGCTGGATCCTCTCAAATGCGGTGATAGCTTGTTCGGAGGGCGTACAAATCCCTTCAAGCTATACTTTCCGCCTACGGAGGGTGTGAAACTCCATTACTACGACTTCTGTTCTTTATACCCTACGTGATGAAGAACAATCCGTACCCCGTAGGTGCACCTGAGAAACTGGTGGGACCTGACCTACCCACCATCGAGGTGTTCTCAACAAATTTGAACGGGTACTATTTCGGCCTTTCTTTCGTAGACGTGCTCCCCCCGCGATTTATGGATGCCGATCTTACCCGTCGTTATCGATCACAAGCTCATGTTTCCCTTGTGCGTGAAGTGCGCAGAAGAGACAATGGGATGTGACCATACAACCACCAGCGTAAGATAGAGGTGTATATACAAGTCCAGAGCTGGATCTAGCTGTTCGCCATGGCTACAGAATATTGAAGATACATGAGGTGTGGAGGTTTCAGAAGCTACCCAACCTTTTCACGCCATATATAAACGCTTTTTTGAAAGATAAGGTCGAAGCATCAGGGTATCCGCGAGGAGTTGATACCGAAGATGAAAAGTCGGCCTATATTCAACGTTACCGTGACCGTGAAGGTATACAGCTTGACCGTTCCCAAATTGTAAAGAACCCTGGCAAGCGCTTTAGTGCAAAGTTGTGTCTAAACAGTCTTTGGGGAAAATTTGCACAGAATACTGGCAAAGGGAACGTTCATTTGGCACAAAGTTATAGTGAAGTCTGGGATTATGCCAACGCTCCCGATAAAGAGGTCATGGAGATCGTGAATGTAGGTAATACTTACATAATAAAGTACAACAATACCGAATTGGCCACAGATACCTCACGGGTTACAAACATACCTGTAGCCAGCTTCACAACGGCCTACGCACGCATCAAACTTTGGGGCCTATTTCATTCTCTTGGGCGGAGGGTATTGTACGCCGATACAGATAGTGTGATATTCACAGAGAGGGAGGGTGAATACATGCCTCCTATTGGTGAATTCCTCGGTGAGTTGACTGATGAGATCAAGGATGAGTATGGAGACGCATACGCCGACTCTTTTGTCTCAACAGGGCCAAAAACATGGGGTACGGGTGAGGGTGGGGGAGGGTATGAAATATATCGTGAAGGTTAAGGGTATCACGCTCAAACAGGCTCAAATCACGCTCAAACTTTGATTCGTTGAAGGATCTAGTGTGCTTGGATGATAATGATGAGTGCGACCGGCCGCCCTAACTAACTGTAGGTATCCACAATTTTCGGGCGCAGAAGCTGGGGGGGCGTGAAGGAACTTAGGGGTACAAAGGTGTGCCGTAGCACCTATAGGAAACGTTATCAGGTACCTGGTACCTATGATACCGTACCCTTTGGATACCATAATCTTTGATGTGTCTATTGTTAACTTATTTATTACACGTATTTGTAAATATATATAAATTGAATATTTCGTTTATTAAATAAATCGTATTTCAATTTCGTTTCACTTTCTCCTTTGAGTGTGTGTGTGTGTGTGTATGTGTGTGTGTACACAGGAGAAAATTCTAAGCTCCGCCCAGCGTGTGTACAGGAGAAAGTTCTAAGCTCCGCCCACCTGTATGATTGATCACGTGACTCCTGCTACTACCTGGGCTTCCCTGCGTGCTCAGTTGATCGCAGCAAGCCCTGGACCTCAGACGTGTATTCTCCCGCGTAGACAGAAAATAGTAATGGCTACTTTTAATATTGCGTGTTCGACGTTTATGAAATGGTATTCGGCAAAGTGTCAAGATGTGGTGGATACTGAAAAACCCTATTCCACCCTCCTTTGATGCTTTTAAGGCTACATTGATTCGTGCGAAGGAGCAAGAGGTACAAATACTATATGGCTATTCTGGCGAGAGCATTGTGGGATTTCGTAGTACAAGTGATGTATTGAACTATGTTGTAGGCCTAAACTTTATAAAAGCTTACATATACCGTGAAGTGGAAGAAACAGCACGTGCAGAAGAGGGAGCACCGACAATTCAGCGCAGGACAATTCAGCGCCGACAATTCAGCGCAAGACAATTCAGCGCCGACAATTCAGCGCAAGACAATTCAGCGCCGACAATTCAGCGCAAGACAATTCAGCGCAAGACAATTCAGCGCCGACAATTCAGCGCAAGTCAGTACAGTTAAAAGTTTAGTTAAAAATAATAAAAATAAATCGCAATAAATAAAAAAGAAAAATTTGTATATTTATATATATGCTAAATTGGGTCTGTATCGAAGGAGTGACATTTCAAAGGAGTGACATTTCAAAGGAGTGACATTTCAAAGGAGTGACATTTCAAAGGAGTGACATTTCAAAGGAGTGACATTTCAAAGGAGTGACATTTCAAAGGAGTGACATTTCAAAGGAGTGACATTTCAAAGGAGTGACATAACAAAGGAGTGACATAAATACCGTAACGAAGGAGTGACATAACGAAGGAGTGACATAACGAAGGAGTGACATAACGAAGGAGTGACATAACGAAGGAGTGACAAATCGGAGATAAAATTCAAAGGAGTATAATTATTAAAATTTTATTTAAAAAAACAAAATTTGTTAGAATTGTTAAAATTAAGATTTTATTTCAAAAACTAGAAACCTAACCTAACCTAACCTAACAGTTGCAAGCCTCTCTTCCCTCTGGATTTGTTCTTTCTTCTTTGTTGGTATTTTCGCGCTGAATTGTCTTGCGCTGAATTGTCGGCGCTGAATTGTCCTGCGCTGAATTGTCGGGTCACGGCAGAAGAGAAGCAACGGATATGGATAGTGAGCCTTGTTGATGAGTGGTATGACAAGCGATATTTTGTCATGTTGCGTCGTACCGATTACTCGTACCCTGTGACTGAGAGTGTAAATCTTGTCATCATGGAGAATCTTAAGTATTTTTATCACTATATTAATATATATCATGACGAGGTTTGTAGTGAGGTTGTGGCTAATGGCCTGTGTGAGTTTTTAACAGACTTTAGAGACGAGTATCGATTGTTAAACAAAAAGGAAAAATATGAGCATATGTTTCTCTCAAATAGTGCACCGGATTGTGAAGATGTTTAGTTTGTGGAAATGAACGTCTGGTGAGTGATAAAACATTAAAACCGATATTGCTTCATGTAGCGGAAAATTTCTCAAAACATCTACCCAATATAATGGGATACAAGTATTCATGTTGTGGCTAAAGGTCTGCGTGTGTATTTAACAGAATTTAGAGATGAGTATCGCATGCTAAGCAAAAAGGAAAAATATGGTCATATGTTTCTCTCAAATAGTGCGCCGGAGTGTGAATAAAATGTGTTTAGTTCGTGAAAATCCCCCTATGCAAAAATGTCTGGTGCGTATTCTGGGGAGTGGGGGTGATAAAACATTAAAGCCGGTATTACTTAATGTATCGGAAAATTTCTCAAACACCTACCCAATATAATGGGATACAACTATTCATGTTGGAACAGCGCCGTACACGTTTCATTTGCTTATGGTGTGACTCACTCCTCCCGTCGAGCCGATCCGTTGCATGTGGCTCATAGTCATCTCAGAGCTTGAACCGACTGGACCTGCGCTCCTCGAATACGATGGAACTTCCTTTGAGCAGTATTCTCAACGCCGCGTACGATGTGTCCGTGACGAAGTCGTTGCGCGTGTTCAGGCGTAAATCCGGTGCCGTTAACTATGTACTGGAAACGGCTTGTAGACAAACAAACAAACGGAATGTTGTTAATTTAAGTGTCGAGGAGATGAATAGAATCTTCGTGATAGTTGAGAAGTGGAGTGAGGATCGTTATAAAATTCCTACAGGTGTAGGTACAAGAAGAAAGCAGATTAGTGACACCCCCTCATATGCCGTTGTTTGTACGTTGTGTAAAACTGTAAATAACGATCGGCCATGCATTGATATACGGCTGATGTGGAAGAATGCTTCTGATAATAACGCTCTTGTCCCTACGCGAAACCGTTTCATCCTCGACAGAATGTTTGAAATCGCCGGATTCCGCAAGCTGAAGCCTATATTAGACGCACTGTTACGGATATGCTTTATTTTGATACGGTTCTCGAATACGCATACACCGCTCTGCTCGATGGGTTTACCGTGTAGGACTGAACAAGGTGAGAATGGTCTTGAGCTGGATGCTTATTTAAAAAGTTTAGACTTTGAAATATCATGAACTTTGGTACAAAGCACTTGAGCGGTACAGGGCTGAGCTCACCTACACCGTTCACCCTGAAGAACTATTTCTTTATATAATGAGCAATTGTCGTAACGACTTAAAAGATTATTTCAACTGTCGCTATGCAGTGTGAAGAAGAGTTCACGATTGAAAAGCTCGGATCGGTAGAAATAACCCCTCTATTGGAAAGGCGTGTTTATAAACTTGTATTTGACGTTGTGGCTAATGATGACCTCTTTGTGCGTGCTTTTGATTGTATTCTAGGCGTATTAACTTGCCAACCGGATGTAAAGTGGACACAAAAATAGTAATGAACGATATGAAGCCCATTTATATAGAGTACAGGTTTTCCTATAACTTGAGCGGTGAAATAATAGTAAACCGCGTATACTGCGTAGTGCAAAGCAATAACGATGTGATTGTAGACTCGATTACGTGCGAGTAAAGTGAATGTATTTATTTTCAATATATTTAATTATTTAACATAATTGTGTGTGTGTATATATATATATATATTTTTTTTTTCTCCTGTACTGCTATATTGATGGCTGTTTTGTATTCCTTATTTTTTATTTTTTTTTATTTTGTGCAGTAGAAGATAAAGTGCATGTATTTATTTTCAATATATTTAATTATTTAGCATAGTTGTGTATGTATATATTTCTCCTGTACTGCTAATTGATGGCTATGTTTTGTATTTCTTATGTTTTAATTTTTTGATTTCGTGCAGTAGAAGATAAAGTGTATTTATTTTCAATATATTTAATTATTTTATATATATATATATATATATATATATATATATATATATATATATATATATATATATTTCTCCTGTACTGTTATATTGATGGTTATATTTTTTATTTTTTAATTATATACATATTCCTCGTTCATATTTCTTATACTATTTTTATTTTATAATTTTTTTTATCATTCCAATGTATTTTTATTTTTTATATATTTACAATATTTCGTCTAAATAAACAGAATGATGTAATGGTGTTTTATTTAATTGTTTGTGGTTGTAAACGATAATTAATTATACCAAATGGCTGGTTACGCCTTCTAAAGTGACTGACGGATTTCTAAGCCAACTGTCAAGAATATATGTTTTAATTAAATAAATACCACAATCTGGCAACTCAACCTGAACAAGCCATTTACGCCTTCTAAGCCAACTGTCAATAGTATATGCTTTAATTAAATAAATAGCACAATCTGGCAACTCAACCTGTACAAGCCATTTACGCCTTCTAAGCCAACTGGCGGATTTACACCTAATAAGACAGCGGGTGCTCAGATGAAGTCTTAATATGCAATTGGCTCGTGCCAGATGAACACCTCTCTTCCTCGCTCTCCTTCTCTTCTCTTTCTCTTGGGGGATAACCTCCTCCAAGTTTCATAACCCCTTGTTGCTCTTGCAACATTCCCCCTCCCCCTTCATTGCATAATCCCCTCCCATTGTTGCATAACCCCACCCTTGTGCATAACCCCTTTGCAACATTGATCAATATTTGCAATTGCATTGCAACATTCTCGCACTCGTCCATTTTGCGCCCATGCTACTAATGTCGTCCAGTATGGGCATTAGAAATGTTTGCAGCATATGTAGATATGTTTAACCTGTTACATTGCTGTCGAAAAAGTACGAACCAATTAACCGATCCCCCTAGAGCGCAGCCCACACCATAATTCGTGGATCGAATTGCACATATCCTTCCTCCATCCAGTGGGGGTTTTCAATGGCCCAATAGCGTGTGTTATGTCTGTTGACACGACCGCTGAGGTGAAATATCGCTTCGTCGCTGAACATGATCCTTCGTTGAAGCTGTCGATGTTGTAGAAATCACTAACAGACCTCTACACGACGGTCTGTGTCGTCACCGTGCAGTTTCTGAACGATTTGGACTTTGTAGGGGTGGAAAGATTTGTTGTAAGAATTCGTTGAATGGATCTTCTGGAGACGGTTCCATGTAAATTCCACCCCCGAAAAATCCTCCCAGTAAATTCCACCCATGGTAAATTCCATCAAAAAATTTAAGAATTTTAACAAGTATAACTTTATTTTCTAAGTCAATTTTTGATAGTCACTGATAGTCACTGGACAGTGTTTTCCATCACTGGACAGTGTTTTTCTGGTGTGTTTTTAGGTGATTCGAATGATTTTGACCATCGTTTCTATAGCAAATCACTTGTTTTTGAGTTAGCGTCATTTTCGTTAGTTTTAACGAAAATATCACAACTAAACCTAACCAATCATCAAGGGTGTACAGTTGACGTAACCTACATATTTTACCAGTTTTTTATTTTGCATAAACTTTTTAATAAACTTTAATAAATTATAAACTTTTTTGATAACCCTTTGCGTGGAATTTACCATGGGTGGATTTTTCGGGGGTGGAATTTACGAACAACGCTGGAGACACCCGTTTCCTGGGATAACTTTCTTAAGGACTTAGTGGGCTGTTTTCGAGGTGATTGAGTACCGTTAGTGATGTTGCTGCATCGGTTGAACTTTTTAGCCGGCAACTACGCGGCTGATCATGAACACTTCTTCGTTTCTTTGAAGCGAGTGAACAGCTTTCCAACTGATGCCTGAACAACTGGCAGCCTCTCAGGGTGTTTGTCATTAAAAGCAGTAGCAATTGATCGGTTTGTGTTACCACGCTTGCACACATTAAAACTATCTCCACCCGTTCATCTATTGTCAATTTCTGTGCCATAGGTTCAACAGCAAATCTGAAAAGAACAAAACACATATTAAAACAAATTATTAAAATGTGCCTCTGGTTCCTGTCTTTTGCGCCACCCTGTATATTATTTTTTTCTTTTAGGTAGGAGATTGCTGCGAAATTAACAATAGACGAGAGGGTAAGCTTGGTTTTACTGTATGGAATACCAGGTACAAGAAATCGATGAATCGGTATAGAATTTAAATTCTGTACCGATTCATCGATTTGTAGTACCTGATATTCCCATGCATTAAAACCAAGCTCACCCTCTCGTCTATTGTTAATTTCGCATGTATCCCCTACCTAAAAGAAAAAAAAAATAATCTACATTGAAAATTCCTATGATGGGAGACTTTTGCGCCATCCTGTATATATATATATATATATATATATATATATATATATATATATATATATATATATATATATATATATATAAAAAGGAAAGGAGGACAAAGGCTGACTGAAGAAACTTATAAATTGGCCAACGTTTCGGAGAATCTCCATCTTCAGGGTTAAAAGTATAAAATACATTATAAAGTTGGTTAAAAAAATGAATATAGTTGAACACATAATTTTAAACTTAATTCTTGTAAAATCTTAATTTTCATGCTTAAAAAATCTGTTCAGATTGGCTGACTTTCCACCACGAAATTAAATTACTCGAACTTACTTCGTTAATAATAGTTAGCCCATAAAATTGTTTAAAAAAATGTGTTAATTCTTTTCTCGATAAAATTTATCGTCTTTTTCCCCCTAATTACGATGCACCATAAAAGCTTTTATATGTCTTTCTCGTATGTGAGAACGTATTCAACTTTGTTGAAAAAATAATTAATCAGTGTACTATCCAAACTATTTCCTTTTAAATTTTTAAGTTTAAACTAAATGTAAATTAAATTTAAGTTTAATTTTTGCTCCACTTATCCAAGGAAAATTGGCACCCTTTTCCGGTTCAAAGACACCAATCCCAAATTGACGCGCTCCGGAGTCGCGTACCTTTATAATTGTCCCCGATAGAATTGTGAAACGTAGCCTACGTCGAGCCAACCGAACATTTGCTTAAGGTACGCGTTTAATTTAATTTTATTGGGGTTGTTTAACCTCCTTCGCAACATCTAAGGTCGTATGACGGAGGGGACCTACGGCTTTACGCGGGATCCGAACCACGGGTCGCTACATAATCTGTTCGCGGAGGACGGTCTCCCATGCAACTACTACCCAGACTCAATGTCGCTTAACTTCGCTGATTTCCGGGAAGCGGTGTTACGACATTGGCCACGACGTAGCCCGAGGTACGCGTTCATTTACGCGTAGTGGCGTCAGCTACATATCTGGTTTCCTACTTAATGTAAAGGAAATCTCTGCCATTTGGTTTGTACGAATAAATGCCATCACACCATCCAATATAAAGATTGGAAATTTTAGCTCAAACGAAAGAATATTAAATATATTGCTGCTTCTCTCAACACGCGTTTTGCTGCCTCCCCTTTCTACATTGCAAACAAACTTAAACAACCAACTGACCGAAATCATAGTTTTTTCCTACTCGTATCTTATAATTATTTCATCCAGTTTGTTAATCCTCGCGTTCGTGCGGTGAGTCCTCATTCTCTGTTCAAATCATATTTTATAAATTTTTATTTTCTTTAAACGTGAAATTGTTTAAAATTTTATTTGTAATTTTTAATTTTTGCAACCAACTTTTTAATGTTTTAAATTCTGGCAGATTCTCCCGAAACGTCTTTTTCCTTCTGAAAATTAAAACCTGTGAGTGAAATATATATATATATATATATATATATATATATATATATGTGTGTGTGTGTGCGTGTGCGCGCGCGCGCCTAAATTCCCAAGTAGCACCAATAGTAAGCCACTATTTTACCCATTAACTCCAATTTTGTAAAGAAGTCGAATTTTCTTGTAGGACATACTTTTATGGTGTCAGGTTAGATTAGGCTAAATCAGGTTAACGTAACATAACCTAAAACAAACCACTTTGTGTGTAAAGGTTTGAGGTAGCACAAAGTAGGATTTATTTGATTTCGAATTTTGTGAATGAAAATCGTAACGCGTGTGAAATTAAAAAAAATAATCATTGTAGACGTTAAAAAAGCGATTTCTCTAAACTTGTTAGATTTATTTGTATATATTACGTAACTATAAGATGCCCCCTAACTGTACCGTATAATGCAAGTCTGTAAAACCTCTATAAACGATGCTGGAGATTATTTATAGTATTTTTTTTATTGTTCCATAGAACATCGTTGTGGAGCTAAACTATTTTCTCCCTTAAACTTTTTTTTTTAATTATTATTCTTTTCTTCATAAATATGATCACTCTTTGTTCCAAATTTTCAAAAGTAATCCCGCTTTCTATGAGGGTGAAAAAAAAACGTCTAATTAAATGTGGGATGTAAAGTCCGTAGAGTGAATTTTTTTTTTAGCGTTCTTTCAGAAATCTGTTATTTGGTTGGTTGGTATTGAATATCAAAACAGGGATGGAATGTACAACGAAGATAAAAAAAAGTTTTGAAAGGAGTCTTTTTTTTTGTCGATATATATATATATATATATATATATATATTAGTGGTGGACCGGATGTCAGTTTTTCAACATCTGCGGGTGCGGATCTTTAATTCCAATATCCGCGGATGCGGATGCGGATGCTTAGTTAATCTATTAATATGATATAGAATTATGAATATATGACATAATTTTTCAAATTTCGTGATATTACTATTATGGCAGGCAATGCATAAGAATTAAAATTAATATTAATGTTTTCATTATGATAAAAATAATAACTTTCTCAAGAGTTTCAGCCGCAGAAAATTCAATGAAACAAGTTTCATTCAATTTTCTGTGTTACCACGTATTTATATTTTCAGGCTTATATATTTGTTTGTTCATTAATAAGTAATAATTTACATGAAATGTGCATGACTGGGCCTTATAAGCTACTTTATAAGCTAATTTAATTATAAATTACATAATTTATTAGAGGTAATATCCGCATAACATCCGCAGTCAGAAGTGCGGATGCGGATGTTAAAAATGATGCGGATATCCGGTCCACCACTGATATATATATATATATATATATATATATATATATATATATCAACTTAAACCTGTTGTACAACAAATATAAATAACTGAGTAACATATTTGACGTATCCCTTATCAACATCATTACATGAAGAATTTATCTACAGTAAGTTGAAAATGAGGGAAATTGAGTTATGTTGAGGACTGATCCGAACTGTTGCTCTGTATTCACTCCATAGCTTATGAAACGCTGTTCAGCAAACCGCAAAACAGGCTTCCTTTCCGGCTCTCTTCTTCCAAGAGAGACTGCAGCAATTGAGCTACTTAGAGATTGAAGTGGAAAAATGTTGGTTGAGAGAATTGAATCGGATTAAAAAAAGAATGGAGTTGACGGCTGAAACTGACAGTGTGAGACTGATATATTATATATATTCTACTGGTCCTAAGTCCTGCCCCCAAAATTACTATGTTGTACAAAGGCCTCCGCCTTCTTCTCAGTAGTGTAACTCGCTTCCATATTAGTCATTGCGCGTTATACTACCGGCAACAAAACAAAAACGTCCCAAAACAAGACCAATTTAAACGCAAAACTTCACTGTTTTAACGTGAGGTCGAAATGTTGTGGAATTAAACTCCGTCTATTAGTGGGGGTTTTATTGTCACATCAATTTAAACATTTGTTTTAGTTCTAATGTATAACTTTTGTAAATTTAATTTAAAATAAGTTTTCCTTTGAGACCGGACTTATGGGTCTCTCTCTCTCTCTCTCTCTCTCTCTCTCTCTTCTCTCTCTCTCTCTCTCGATATATATATATATATATATATATATATATATATATATACAGTAATTACAGTAGATATTGGACAGAAGTGAAAATGAAGTAATTTTGTTGTAAATCTAACCTCATTATTACTATAATTCCTGAAATAAATATTTAAAATAAATGAAAACTGATGATGCGATTAAAAATATGGAAAATAATTATTAAATTATTAAAATAATTCATTCACTAAATAAATATATGAAGACACCGTTTAATCGATTGAAATTTAATATCTTCAAAATAAAACGTAAAAAAAAATTGAAAATCCATTCCTATATAACGAATAATAATAATAACAACAACAATTACTAATGATGATGATGATAATAATAATAATGTCGTCATTTCATCCCCAATCCCCCTTTTGTATATAACAAAAAATGTACCCTTTAAATAAATCTCGTATTTTGAAGCAGGTGATTTTACGCTCTGTTTTAATGCTAGAATATTAATTTCATTTTTATGTCATCCTCATCGACTGTTTCCGCTAATCGAAATTACTCTCTTCTTGTTTCGCTCGGGCTATCACTCTCAACTAGATAGAGAGAGAGGGGGGGGGGAGCGGAGAGAGGAGAGAGGGGTGTGTAGGTAATCCAGTCGTAAAGAGGTCCCCACTTGTCGGAAGGGAAATAATGTGGAAAAGGGGAGGGATGCTAAATGGAAAATGAAAAGGGGGTACTAACTGCGCGTAGACCACAATGGGGGGATACAAAATTAGTGGGGTGGGCTAAACGTAGAATTCTTCAAATGGGCTTAATATTGAATAATGTTATTGATGTTCTTGGGGTACGTAAGTATGGGTATAATGCGTAGGCATTTAATTAATATTGCCGAGCAGTGAAAAATGGGGGGGGCAAATTCATACGTGGCCAGATGGGTTATAATGAGGGGGATGGGGGGAGTCTGGTAAATAAAAAATTAATTAGAATAAAATAACGTTTAAATTCCATTTAACTTGACAATCTTTAATTTAACCTCGACAATGTTTCGGTGAATTCTTCCCTCTCGGCGAAATTCCTATTCCCATTCCTTACAATGGGAATTCCAGGTTTGGGAAAAGCGTTTCCAGAGTTCAGAAAAGTTAAAAAAGAAGACTATGACTCAGTTTGTATTTTGTATGTTTGTATTTTGTATGTTTGTATTTTGTATGTTTGTATTTTGTATGGAGAATCTAACTTAAAGTTGGAAATTCTGTACAGTAGAAATGGAAGTGAATCAACTTGAGAATTGCCTCCGTTCACATTTCCACACTCAAATTTCTCATTCTTGGACGAGGACTGAAATGGGTATGATGAGGAAGAGACCGTTTTGGCAAGGCAGCTACTGTACAGTATATCCTATCAAGAATTAAATATTTCGCTCTTGATAACGGTACATACGTTATTGCCGAGACGTCGAGAATTTAAATATATATATATATCAGGTCATCCCATAGATAATGTCGTTTTTTACGATAGATTAAGTTTAAACTAGTCCTACTCGGTTTAAGCATAAATTTGGTCGCGCGTCTTAAGGTACCGAGGCGCCACCATAGGCGAAAACGTGTTTTTGATAGATATCACTATTTTCACCCTTCCTCTATCGCGTGGTTTGGGTTATAATGACCTTACGACACTAGAAGTATGGTTAAAAACCTTATGAAGCGAACTACTTTTTCTCACCTCTATGGAGGTGTAATACTTTGGAGGCGATTTCTGGCGAATTTTAATTTTGGCGCTTAGGTACCTTAAGACGCTGGACCCCTCATATCTAAGAGGAGATCTATCGTGTTTCGCTACATACTTTACAGACCTTGACCAGTAAAGACGTGTGTTTTGCTTTATGTGAACCTTTAATAAACATGGCGGCATCAGAAGAGCATACCAGGCATATAATGCTTTACGAGTTCAAAAAAGGGAATAGTGCTACTGAAGCAACGCGAAACATTCAAGAAGTTTATGGCAACGATATTCTGCATGTGAGGAAATGTCAAAGATGGTTTCAAAAGTTTAGGAATGGTGACTGCTGTTTGACAGATGCATCACGCTCTGGACACTCTGCTGAGTTTTATGATGACCTACTGTTAGCCGCACTTGAAGAATACTGTTCAACAACTGTCGAAGAATTGGCCCAGAAACTCAATTCATCCCCGTCCACCATCCATCGACATTTGCAACAACTCGGGAAAGTGCCTAAGTTAGGAAAATGGGTGCCTCATGAATTGTCAGTCGACAATCTGAGGGTGCGGGTAAACATTAGCACAGCTCTTCATTCGTGAACTCCAAGATCCGTTTTTGCACCGTTTAGTGACTGGTGATGAAAAGTGGATACTGTACCAGGATGTTAAGCGCCGTCGACAGTGGGTTTGTGCCGGAGAACCAGCGACACCACAGCCAAAACCAAATCTTCACCCTCGGAAGGTGTTGCTTAGTGTTTGGTGGGATAAAGGTGGTGTAGTACACTTTGAAACTTTACCACACAACCAAACAATCACCGCTCAAGTCTACTGTCAACAACTGGATCGATTGAACACTGCACTAAAAGAAAAGAGACCTTCTTTGGTTAATCGGAAAGGAATCGTGTTCCACCACGACAACGCACGTCCTCATACCGCTCGGATCACTTCTGCAAAAATTGAGGAGCTTGGTTGGGAAAAACTTCCACATCCTCCATATTCTCAAGACCTTGCGTCTTCAGATTATCATCTCTTCAGGAGTCTGCAAAACTATCTTGACGAGAAACAGTATACTTCTTTAGATGACCTGCACACCAGTCTTTGTACGTTTTTTGCCTCAAAACCGCCTGAATTTTATAAACATGGCATTGTAAAGCTTGTAGGACGTTGGCAGTGTCATTGATTCCGATGGAAAATATATACTAGATTAAAAAGTTTCAGTTGAGTTTTTTTTTGTCTTTCAAATTCCGATCTAAAAAACGACATTACTTATGGGTTGACCTGATATATATATATATATATATATATATATATATATATATATATATACAGTGGAACCTTGCTTAACGAGTGCCTCGTATAACGAGAAATTCGTATAACGAGCCAAAAGAATGGGGGAAAATTACCTTGCATAACGAGCGACACTTTGCTTAACGAGCAAAATATTTCGTCAAAATTTAAAGCGTAGACAAAAACAAATGTGTCTAGACAGTTTCCTCGTGAAAAAGGATCCAAAAGAAAGTGAAAGTGCCTCTAAAAAATTTAAAGCTAGTGACTGTGAGCTCGTCGAGAATGTTATTGCATTGAACGAAGACGATTCTCCTCCTTCCCCTCAATAACCCTCTCCTCCTCCCTGTCTCTTCATTTCCTTTGCGTGCGTCAGGAGCACCTTCTCTCTTCGTAAGTTATTTATAAATTTCACCGTTTACTAATTATTTACATTCTCTTTTGGGTTAATTTTTATTAATAATCTTTTCATTTCATGCAATAATAATTTAAAAAACGCCTTTAAATATCATTATAAATATTATTTTAAGTATTTTTTAAGCATGGAACGCATTATCATATTTTACATTGATTCCTATGGAAAAAATTGCCTTGCTTAACGAGCATTTTGCATAACGAGCACAATTCGGGAACGAATTATGCTCGTTAAGCAAGGTTCCACTGTATATATATATATATATATACACGAGGTAATTCAATAAGTATCCGCACTTTTTATTTTCACATCTGATAGATTATAAACACATCACTTCTCAACATAGTCTCCCTTAGTCTCTCTCTCTCCTTATCATCATATGCAGATGACATCACTCTAACATCCACCCACAACAACATCGACACCGCTACAAATAACCTTCAAACATACATAAACAGTATACAAGACTGGCTCACACACAATAGACTCAAAGTAGCGCCCACAAAATCAACCATCACCTTGCTTACAAGCAACACAAAAGAACACCAGGTAATTCCACAGCTTACACTAAACAACATCAACATTCTACACACTCATAGGACCAAAATACTTGGGGTCACATACAACACATCATTATCTTTTGCAAACCACATTCAGGACATTAAAAACAAATGTACGTCGAGACTTAACACGCTTAGGGTACTAACAGGCACAAACTTTGGACACCAGCAGGAAACAACATCACTCATATACAAACAATATATTCGCTGTTATGGACTATGCTAGCCCATGCTGGGCACCCATTATCTCAAACACACACATAAACACCTTACAGACAATACAAAACAACGCACTTCGTATCATTACAGGATGCACTCAAACAACACCAATAGAACACCTGCACACAGAACCAAAAATACTGAAAGTTAGGGAACATTTAGACATGAGGGGAACACAATTCATGGCAGCAGCGACAACTAACCCACAACACCCTTGCCACTACATGTACAATCATGCACCAACACCTCGCACCATTAAGGTAACACCAGAGAGACATTATAACCAAATACTCCATTCCATACCACGCCCCACAGACATCACACAGTACAGAAAACACACACACACACACACACACACACACACACCTAACCCACAAAGCACTGACACGACTCGGTCCGAATGCGGTCCTAGGTGCGAAGCCGCCACCCATTAACAGGTCAGAGATCAGCCTGAGCAGATCGGATCGAGTTAACTTAGCACGATTCCGATGTGGACATCACCCCAACTTACGGACATATAAACACAGACTAGACAACTCCATAGACGACACCTGCCACCTGTGCCAGGACACACCACAAACAATTGAACACATTATGACAGACTGTACCGCTCTAGCACAACAACGAACACAACACAACATCACTAGTGCGCTGAACCTCTGGTCCACTCCGGAGAGGGCGATCGGTTACCTGCGTCCCGCCGGCTTGCTCGATCAGGGTGGGCTGATCGGCTAAACAACAACAACAACAACAACATAGTCTCCCTGTTTCTCAGTACACTTAGTCCAGCGATCTACAAGCTTGCTAATGCCATCACAAAAGAATGTTTTTGGCTGTGTGCGTAGCCAGTCATGCACCGCCTCCTTCAGGTCATCATCGCCTTGGAATCGCTGACCTCTGAAAGCGTCTTTTAGTGGTCCAAACAGGTAAAAATCCGGAGGTGCAGGTCTGGACTGTAGGCTGGATGGTCGAGAACTTCAAATTTAAGTTCTTGAAGGCATTTTGCTTTAACTCATTCCGAAACATGTCCGAATACGATGCACTTGTTACTGTAGTTCCACGCTCTAGATAATGTTCAAGGATAGGGCCTCGTGTATCCCAAAACAGTGTTAGCATAACTTTACCTGCTGACGGCTGCGCTTTGAACTGCCTTGCAACGGGAGATGTTGGATGCTTCCATTGCATGCTCTGTCGTTTGCTTTCTGGTTCATAGTGATGGATCCAGGTTTCATCTCCAATGATAATGCGGTCCCAAAAGTTTTCACCTTCATTATGATACCGCGACAAAAGACGAGAGCAGACGTCCATACGATTACGCTTGTGCTCTTCTGTCAACTGTTTGGGCACCCATCTTGCACAAACCTTGTGAAAGCCAAGAATGTTATGAACTATCGAATAGGCTGACCCTTGACTGATGTCTAATGAAGATGCAATTTCTTTTATTGTTAATCTTCTGTCATCGAAAATCATGGCTCTGGTTTCTTCCTGCTTGTCACCACTGGTTGATGTTGACGGTCGTCCTGAGTGCTGAGCATCTGTCACACATGTCCGACCTTCCTTAAACGTTTGAATCCACTCGTACACACTTCGCCGTGATAACGCATTATTCTCATACTGAGCACATAAACGCATGTGAATTTCAGCTCCTTTCACACCTTCTGCCCACAAAAAACGAACCACGGATCTCTGTTCTTCCTGTGTACAAATTGAAAGCGACGCAGCCATGCTGACTACTCATACGATATGTGAAAGCTACGAGTAGCCTAAATAAGCCTATACTGTTGCTAGCCTAAATAAGCCTATATATCTGTTTGGCTCGTTATTATGAGTATATATTATATATGCTATATTATCACTAAAATAAAAAGTTCGGATACTTATTGAAGTACTCTCGTATATTAGGTGTCCCAGAAGTCCTGCCCCAAAGGCTAATATGTTGTACATTGTGGGGCAAGAATTTTGGGGCACCCTATATATATATATATATATATATATATATATTGCAAACCCACAAGGTTTCACGTGTTTAATTGTGAAATTCATCCTTATATATATATATATATATATATATATATATATATATATATATATATATATATATATATATATATATATATATATATATTGCCCCACCCTTTTTTCTTAGCTAAATAATAGGCCATGGGGCTAAAATGTCTTTTGGGTCGTAAGTTTAACTTTCTACGCTTCACATAACCGGATTTTTCCACTTTGAACCTCCCCTCCTTGTATAAAACCGATGGTTAACGCAGTTTCGAAAATGGCGTCTGACAGTGATGTGCATCGTAAACAGAGAGCTGTTATCGAGTTCTTAACCGCAGAGAAGGAAACAGTTGAAAATATTCACAAACGTCTACAAAACATTTACGGAGATGCTGTTGTTGATCGAAGCACAGTTGGACGCTGGTCTAAGCGTGTGAGATCATCGGAGAGAGGGAGAGCCAGCCTCGATGATGAGCCACACAGCGGTCGCCCGCCATCGGCTGTGACATCGGCTGTACAACGTGCTAACAGCATCACTCGATCAAATCGGCGCATCGCATACAAGGAGCCATCACTGCAGCTAGGAATTAGTAAGGAAGTGTAAATACGATAATTCTGCAACTGGGATACTCAAAAGTGTGTTCACGGTTTGTTCCTGGTCAAGATCACAAAGCCCAAAGAAAAGAAATTGCTTCTGAGTCGTTGGTTCAGTACGAGACAGAAGGGGATGACTTCCTTTCACAAAGTGTGACTCGGGATGAGACTTGGGTACACCACTTTGAACCTGAACCAAAACGCCAATCCCTGGAGTGGCATCACGCGGACTACCCACGCAAGAAAAAGTTCAAAATGACTCCCTCTGCAGGAAAGGTTATGGCCACCATCTTCTGGGACATGAAAGGGGTGATTCTCGTGGACATTATGAAGAAAGGACAAACAATGAACTCAGAGGCATATATTGATACCCTACAGAGACTCCAGAGACGTATAAAGCGAGTTCGACCGGAGAGAAAACTGGAAGACGTCCTTCTTTTGCATGATAACGCAAAACCACACAACAGTTTGCAAACAAGAGAGCCCATCACAAAAATGCGCTTGACTGTGTTATCCCACCTTCCATATAGCCCGGATCTGGCACCTTCAGCCTTCCATTTGTTTGGGCCAATGAAGGATGCTATTCGTGGAAGAAAGTTTCAGTGACGATGAGGTTGTTCAGGAGGTTAAGAGGTGGCTCCAGCTGAACCCAGCGGACTTTTACCAGCAAGGAATAAAGGCCCTTGTTTCGAGGTGGAGGAAAGCCGTAGAAATGGATGGAGACTATGTGGAAAAATAAAAACTTGTTGAAAAGGTATGTAACTACTTGTGTACAAAATTTCTGGAACTTACAAGGAAACTTGGAAAGAAAAAAAAGGGCGGGGCAAAATATATCGAGTGGCCCTCATATATACAGGGTGTCCCAAAAAAATGTATACACACTTTAACAGCTGATAGCTCAATTGATGTTTCTTTCTTTCCAAGTTAAACCCATTAGAATTAATAATGGCAGTCAGACTAAGCTTTGAACAAAGGAAATTCATTCTAAAATGCTACTGGAAGTGTGAAAACGCAGTTGAAGTGCAAAGACAGTTTAGGAGGGAGTTTCAAACAGATCCACCAACGCGACTTACCATCACTCGAATTAGAGATAAGTTTGAAGCCGATGGAACTGTTCAGAATGTCCACAAGAAGCGTTCCGGAAGACCACGGACATCGACAAGCCCCACAAGCAAAAGAGTACTGGAAACGTATCACCAAAGTCCAAGAAAATCTGTGCGGCAAGCGAGTCGTGAGGTAGGAATTTCAGAATTGTCTGTCCAACGCATTTTGAAGCGCTGTCAATGGAAAAGTTACATTCCAAGATTAGTCCATGCTATTAATGAAGATGATGATGATCCGGACCGAAGAGTGAGTATTGCGAGTGGTACTTGGCACGATGTGGATGTGGACTGGACGAAGGGGTTTCGTAGAATACCCTCCGCGTTCACCAGACCTCACACCACTAGACTTTTTTTTATGGGGATACTTAAAAGACAAAGTCTACGCTATAAAACCTGCAACAGTCGCTGAATTGAGAGCAGCCATTGAACGAGAATGCACACAAATACCAAACGAAATGTTTCGTGATGTTTGCGATTCCATTGCTTCGCGTTATCAGCAGTGCCTGGACCAGAACGGACGTCAGTTTGAAAACAGGCGTTGACAAAACAATTAAATAATGTCTGTAGATTCTATTACATTTTGAAAATAAAATGTATTTTAATAAACACTGCCTTTATAAGTATTTAAAGTGTGTATACATTTTTTTGGGACGCCCTATATATATATATATATGGATGAATTTCACAATAAAACACGTGAAATGAATGAATGCTGCAAATCCACAAGGAAAAAGAAAAACGATTCCAAGGCCTTTCGTGTATTCAAAGCTACACCTCGTCCCTGGAATCGTTTTTCTTTTTCCTTGTGGATTTGCAGCATATATATATATATATGCGCCTCGGTGGCGTGGTGGTTAGCGTCGCTGACTACGAATCCATCGTCCCCGGGTTCAAGACCCGGTGACGGCAGCCGGCGTGCAGCAAAACCCAGCTGTTCATCCTTCCACACAATAAAGAAAGTGGTTGGTAGATAAATGGGTACCCTGGGTGGCCTCGTGGTTAAGACGCTGGGCTGCTGGTGGGGCGTGGTTCGGATTCCACGTTAAAATGTAGGTCTTAGGTGAAGTGAAAAGATTGACCTTCGTCAGAATGAACAATTCGGGCGGAAGCTAACCAACGGCGTGTGTGTGTATATATATATATATATATATATATATATATATATATGTATGTATATATAAAACAATACTCGTAGAAATATGTTAAAAGTGGTTGAAATTAATAGAAAAAGCTTCCATTTTGGAGACGTATGAAAAATATTTTGATGTAAGATTGAGAAAATCGTCTTGGAATGCAGATGTTGCCACCTTGAATTTATTTCTTTATTTTATTCCTAATTTTATTTATACAGTGTGATCGAAAAGTCACTGTACACTCCAGTAATAACTAAGTGGTCACGGTACACCGCGACTTTTCGATCATACTGTAGTATATTTTATTTTGTTTGTATACAAGTTCCTTACGACTTTAGTCTTTTTTAAATTTAATTTCATGTTTGAGTAATGACAGACAGACAGATAACTACGGACTGTACGCACATGCATACACACAACCCGACACGGGCTAACGATATTTCGTCGATGTGACATTTCATCGATAAGTTTATGAAACACACACACACACACACACACACACACACAGTACGGACACTATGCATACATAGGTACAATCACACATGAATCTGGTGCAATAAATACAGAAGCGCAAAATTATACATATAAAGTTAAATTCTGTAGAAAATCTTTTGTAGCTTCCATTTAATAAGTGACGAGTGGAATAATTTTATCGACAGACGATCGATCGGTTCCAATAAAAGCATTTCAATCATTTCTTCCGCGTCACTAATTGACGCGTAAACAATTATTACTTAATCCACCTCATTCTCTCGTATCATAACGGGGATTCTTTCTTCATTGTGCGCATGCGCCGATCGGTCGGTCGCTTTCAATTATAATTATCAATACCGAAATCGGAATGGCCAAAAATTAATTCGAGCCAAATGACACGTTCGTCAGCAGTCTGTATCATCTCTCTTTCGTCGCGAGAAGCTCTTGTCTCGCAGCGTTTAATTGGAAGCCATTATACACCGCTCCACTTGTTATCCATTAGTGGAGTGACCCCTCTCTCTATCTCTCTCTCCCCTCTCCCCCCCAACTCTTTCCCCCCTCCTTCCCTCTTCCACGATTTAGTCGCTTTCCTCCCTCTTGCCCTTTTTCCCCGATCCGTCGCTCCATCCCCCTTTCCAACAACAGACAGACAGATACCAGTCCCTCGCTCCCGCCCCCTCCGCCCTTTCAGCCCAATTCACTCAAATTCTAATCAGTGTCCCCTGAAATTTGTTCTTCCGTTCTCTCTCTCTCTCTCTCTCTCGTACATAAGGATAAATACAGGGACCTCCCACTGATACTCCTCGATGGAGAGATATTTTCTACTCTCATGGTGGCACAGCACCGCGAAGTATGAACGACTCAATATATTATTTGCTGAATAAACACCTTTCACGGCGGGAGACCCGAGTTTAAACTCGGCGACATTCAAAGAGTTGACAGATATCCAATTACAGAAAACACGCTCACTCACTTGCCTACCTTGTTAATATATCTAAGAATAGAGTAGAGAAATATTTTGTAGAAACATAATTTCATAACGAACAAAAAAAATGCATGGCATGGATTAAGTGAGGTAGAGTTGCGTTTCTGCCATCACGATTTTTTTCTCTTTCTTTTGGGCGGCTGGATGCACGTGAGGGGTGAGGGCATGGTGTGGAAAATCTGATTTCTGTTCTTAATTCCTGTTTCCATCCATTTCTTCTAGAAACATTTCTAGTATCTATCTTGTATAAAATCGAAACTACATTTGTTTGGGGTTTTTGTGACGGTAACAAGTGATTGATGTGGAGTCGGCACAAGTATATTATTGGTTAGTTTATACAGGGGTGCCATCTAGTGTACGATCTGTGTGTGCATAGCGTAACTGTAGAGCTAACTTATATATACACACTCCTCTTTCCTGTAAAATTTCCTTAGCTACATTTCCATGATCAAGGTATTTTTTTCAACCTTTTACCGTACCGGCCAGGGCGGGGAGGGAGCGGAGGGTGGCGAGAGAGCCTTAATATCTTTCTTTCTATCTAGTTTTCTACAACTGTTAGAATAGTTAAAAAATGAAATGAACCAGTTTAATAACAGGAATCTCCTCGAGCGGACGAAAGATCTCTCTCTCTCTCTCTCTCTCTCTCTCTCTCTCTCAGTAAGTTCTTTCCTTTTGTCTTTAAAGTATTAATTTAGTCATTTCTGAACTTTCTGGCGGTTTTTTTTTTCATACTGCAACTGTTCCTGACTTTTTTAGGGTTTTCTCATTTGTCTCTTACGTTCCTAGTTTTCTTTTAATAATTCTGAAGTTGGTTTTACAATTACATTTGCATTATATTATCATTATATTACCACTCATTTCCTGGGTTTTAAAGATATGTCAAGAATCAGTTGTACTTTTTCTTTCTTTTCTTAATTGAATTGTTCATTCATTTCGTGATAACGTGAGTTGTTATAAAAGAACTTTTTTTGGAGAGGGGGGGGGGGTTCCTTTTCGTAAGAAATGTGAAAGAATTACTCTTAAGTTTTAACCAATTGTGTTGAAGGGCTTTTGCGGTACACATTCTGCTTTCACAGAATTTAAATCTTACTAATTATCTTCTCAAATACTGTGAAAAGAGGTTCAGAATTAACTTCTTAGAGTTTCACCTGTGTGTGTACACGCTCTTTGTGCGTATATATATATATATATATATATATATATATATATATATATATATATATATATAACCTTTTAATAAAATTAACCCTTCGATACGTTGAATATGATATAATATTTAATAATATACTAGAGCCACTCAATATATTTTGCCCCACCCTTTTTTCTTAGCTAAATAATAGGTCATGGGGCTGAAGTGTCTTTTGTGCCGTAAGTTTGAACTTTCTACGCTTCACATAACCGGATTTTTCCACTTTGAACCTCCCATCCTTGTATAAAACCGCTTTTAAACCCCCTTGTATAAAACCGATGGTTAACGCAGTTTCGAAAATGGCGTCAGACAGTGATGTGCATCGTAAACAGAGAGCTGTTATCGAGTTCTTAACCGTAGAGAAGGAAACAGTTGGAAATATTCACAAACGTCTACAAAACTTCAGCGGAGATGCTGTTGTTGATCGAAGCACAGTTGGACGCTGGTCTAAACGTGTGAGATCATCGGAGAGAGGGAGAGCCAGCCTCGATGATGATCCACGCAGTGGTCGCCCGGCATCGGCTGTGACATCTCACACTGTGCAACGTGCTAACAGCATCATTCGATCAAATCGGCGCGTCACATACAAGGAGCGATCACTGGAGCTAGGAATTAGTGAAGGAAGTGTAAATACGATAATTCAGCAACTGGGATACTCAAAAGTGTGTTCACGGTTTGTTCCTGGCCAAGATCACAAAACCCAAAAAAAGAAATTGCTTCTGAGTCGTTGGTTCGATACGAGACAGAAGGGGATGATTTCCTTTCACGAATTGTGACGGGGGATGAGACTTGGGTACACCACTTTGAACCTGAACCAAAACGCTAATCCATGGAGTGGCATCACGCAGACTCCCCACGCAAGAAAAAGTTGAAAATGGCTCCCTCTGCAGGAAAGGTTATGGCCACCATCCTCTGGGACATGAAAGGGTTGATTCTGGTGGACATTATGAAGAAAGGACGAACAATCAACTCAGAGGCATATATTGATACCCTACAGAGACTCCAGAGACGTATAAAGCGAGTTCGACTGGAGAGAAAACTGGAAGACGTCCTTTTCACGATGACGCAAAACCACACAACAGTTTGCAAACAAGAGAGCCCATCGCAAAAATGCACTTGACTGTGTTATCCCACCCTCCATATAGCCTGGATCTGGCACCTTCAGCCTTCCATTTGTTTGGGCCAATGAAGGATGCTATTCGTGAAAGAAAGTTTCAGAGTGACGATAAGGTTGTTGAGGAGGTTAAGAAGTGGCTCCAGCGGAACCCAGCGAACTTTTACCAGCAAGGAATAAAGGCCCTTGTTTCGAGGTGGAGGAAAGCCGTAGAAATGGATGGAGACTATGTGGAAAAATAAAACTTGTAGAAAAGGTATGTAACTACTTGTGTACAAAATTTCTGGAAATTAGGAGGAAACTTGGAAAGAGAAAAAGGTGGAACAAAATATATTGAGTGGCCCTCGTACAATATATGTGACTGTTTCTTATTTTTTTTATTGATAATGAATAAATTAAACGTAAATGAATAAATAAATTAATGATAAATGATACTGATGATAATATTTTTAAAATGAATCTGTATAAATATATTTTCAGAAACTTATTTTTTGTTATGATTTACTTTTACTGTCAAGTTTGAACGAACGAGAACGATCAGTTAAATATTCAAGGAATAGAAAGGGAATGGAAGCTGAAATGTTTTTATGCAATTCATTTTGGGAAACTCTTTTTTTTAAGCTGTTTCGGAATTGCGGTTGGTGTCATCCCGCACAATGTGATTCCCATTCCATTCGGCGCCTAAAGCTAGTCACACATTTGGGCTGGACGAGCTCAAGTTACATTGCATAGGTTGTAATGACACTACACACACACTAGGGCTGGAAAGCTGGTACCCGCCCTACCTAGTGTGTGTGTATTGTCATTACAACCCACGCAATACAACTTGAGCCACGTGTGTGTGACTAGCTTTTGAGTGATAAATCCGCGAGTGAGAATCTCGAAGGCAACAATTCTCGAGTCCATCTATCCCCATTTCGTGCCTTTCTCATCCTCATCCTCATCCTCATCCTCATCCATGGCTTTCCCACCTTGGTCCAGGTTAGGAAATATTATCCATTCTCATTTGGCGTCTTTACCGCAAATGCGAATGAGAAACATTGTTTCTCGAATGAAAACGCTGTTTTCTCCAAATGTCAAGCAGTTGCGGACCGGAATGAGATTAGGAATGACATTGAATGGGAAATGGTTGTCTACTTTTCCTATATTAAGTATATTGAACACTCTCTCTTAACTTAAAATCGTATGCTTTTATCTTCCATTAGCTCTATATTTAAATGCGCTTTTAATAAAAACAATGCCGAAATTATTAACTTCATTAATTAAAGCCACTAAAGCAAACAGAGGCGGAGCCAACAATCCTACTTCCGTGCGATGAGGAATCATTGTACGAAACTCCCGCGTAGGTTAATTGCCTGCAAATTAATTGCAAACTAATACGAAGTTACGAAATAAAACTAAAGGTTAAAAGTGCGAATCGAGCGAGCCTTATGAATTTACATCATCCGATTCTAGATAATCCCTCTCATTCCAGAAGTTCAACCACAATCCATCTTGCCTATAACTCGAACACGTGAAATTTGCATAACGAATAAGTGAACAGACACCGTGCATACGAGGCCATTTGAATAAAGAGAATTGAATTCCTGCATCACTAAAATTTTGTGCGACACATTTTGATCAAAACCGTTTATACCGAATTTCATATTTCAAATATGCTGCCTGCGTAGGATCAATTTAATGGATTTATATATGTTATGGTGGTCAAAAACTGAAATCAGTCAATATACATATTGACTGATTTTGGCTTTCGGCTATATATATATATATATATAGGGTGGTCCAAAAAATAAAATTTTGAAATTTTTTACCTCCACATGGCTGCTCCTGTTCCTATATCTATCAAACATCTCCATGCCAAATTTCAGCCTAATTGAATGATATTTACTGGTCGCGATGAATTTCATTTTGCTACTAATTTTCTAGTACATTGATCGTCTGGGTTAAAAAAATGAGAAAACAAGGGCAATACTAGTTTATTTGTTTGAAAACAGATTAAATCTCAAAGAAAACAGCTTATTTTTTTTTAGAAAACAGAATAACTCTTAAAGAAAACAGATTAATTTTTAATAACTCTTAAAGAAAACAGATTAATTTTTAAAGAACAAAAATGATATGTTTGGTAGAAAATTACATTTATCATTCGTTTATAATATACATCATTACTTAGATTAACACTTCATCACTGACTCCCTCGAAGACGATAAGTAGTCTTAGCGATGTTTTGCTACTAATCGGAGGATGAATTGTTTTTGTTCTTCATCCTTCGTCAGAGATGTATTATATGCCTTGATAAGGGCGATACCCCTCTCCGCCGAATCATTGACAACTTTTAGGTTGATCGCTATGCGTCGAAACTCTTGAAAGCAATCATGCTCCGTCCAGGAATTGGGATCGGTCCTCAGGAAGGTATCCTCCGCTGCCTTCCTTCCTTCTTTCTTTAACAGATTGAAGATTCCCATGGTCCTTTTGGTGACCATTTCATACAAATTCAAATCTTCAATGTTTCCTTCAAACTTCAATCGACGAGTAACACTGGTATTTTCGTTACGTTGGAGGTTTACGACCATCTTCCGTTTAGTCTCGGCATCGACTCTAGGATCGAAAAATGCAAGGCCGATGACATGCTCTCCAAGATACCACAGGTGCCGTTGAAGAGCTGTGGATGCTGCTTTGGAAATGGTCTGATTCGGGTACTTTTGCAAGATTTTAAGAAGCAGAATATCGTTGAAAGGAGCTTTGATTCCGTCGGGGGCCTCGTTCCAAACACGTGCGTAGACCAAGGCGATAAACAGAGAGAGCTCGGTGATATTCTCCGTTTCACGTGCTGTCAGCTGTAGTTGATGCTTGAACAGATAATTTTTGAAGACGTAGATGGCCTTCGACATACAGCGTGCACGGTGAGTTGGTTCTGGAGCGCGGACCTTGACTTCTTCTCATCACGGCACCCGAGAAAGGTGAAGCAGAGTCGTAGCAATTCCTCGTAGTCATCACGCGATTGTTTAGACTCCACTGCCTTTGTGAAGTACTGGATCATTTCCTCTCGAAGCTGGAACATCTTTGGATCTCTGAATAGGTTGTTTGAAGCCTTCATGAATGAATTCTTCTGAAATGATGGCCATTTTTTCTGAAAACGTTTAAAGAGAGTCATTTCCGGGCCACCCGTGGGTCCAAGAAGTGCGTTGCAGGTATTTGACAAGACGACTTCAAGGATATGATGTCGACAAGCGATCCAGACAAGTTCCCTCCCTACTGCTTTTTCAATCATGGTACAGGCTCCCATGTGAAGGCCAGTATTAGACGAAGCTTGATCCTCTTTGGCTGCTGCCTGCCTTGCTTGCCTTCTTGAACGACGGATGGAGCTGCGTGAAATAGTCACTGTAGAAATATCATAGCCCAGGGCTTGAGCGACTGATCCAGCAACGAAGACTGCTCCTTGATCGGGAAGGTTGACGCGATCAAGAGCAGCAACCATACCTGGTGATGTGAAGATATTGTTTCGTTTCGGAGGATGAGTGTGTACATCTGCTCTTCCGGTCGAAGTCGACGGACGATAATCATCGTCTTCAGCGTTGAATTCTTCAGAGGATGAAGTGGATATGCTGGATGATGAAAGAGCAGCAGCTCCAGCCTGGAATGCAGCTTATCTTTCTTTGTACCTTAGAGCTTTGTCAGCATCTTTCTCCTGTCGATATCTCTTGCGGTATTCCTTGGCAAAATTAATCTTGTCAGGGCCTGCCATACTGCAGGAAAAAACGTCTTCTCGTTGCATCATCAGGAATTGACGGTCTTTTTCATTGTCTATCACCTTCGAGGCAACGTCGAAAAGCTCTGATAGAGTTTCTTGGAACATGCTCTCTTTCACTCTGCAGCTGCGTCTTGCGGTTTTTCTTCAACGCAAGGAACTCTTCCTAACGCAGGAATCAACTCGCTGTGTAGGAATCCTTGCTCTCTGCCATACTTGCAGGGCCTCTTTGCAGGCCAAGTTGTAGCTCTCTTTCAAGGTCTTGGACTGTTCATGGTGGTGAAACTGAACCAAACGAAGTACATCACCAAATGTGGGTATCCTTGCAGTTGATAACTCGTTGCTGGGCTTTCCTAGAACCCACGTTTCTGCAGATGAGCGAGTACTTCTAGCCATAACCTGAAAAATGAGAGAAAATAATGCATTAACTGTTTTGCACCAAAGCACAATTATGTGTGTTAAAGTAAAAAATTGCAAAGTCAAAATAAATAAAGTAAAAAAATTGGTTACAGTGGTTAGTGGTTGATGGGTAGGAAGATAGCCAAATTTTTAAAAATACTGTATATTTAAGAACAAGTAAATAATAAACTTCAAGAGACATAAGATATATAGTTATATACCTTACAATTTTAATAATTTAATTTAATAGCAACATCCTTACCGGTTATAAATTTGCATATAAAGAACATAATTATATATATATATATATATATATATATATATATATATATATATATATATATATATATATATATATATATATATACTGAATAAATATAATACATATGAATTAATACTTATATGAGATACTATTCCTAAGTTTTTGAAGTTTGAACGAACTTAAAACCGTCCTCCAATAAGTTTAAACTTGAAATGATGCATGAGTAAATGATTTGTCTCATTCACAAACAGCATCATACAAGAAATCGAACAATTGCATCATCCTCTGAAAGGTGGGCGGAGTCAATGTGGCGTGACTGCCGCGTCCTCTAAAAATGAAGCGGGTAGAAAATGATTAGCTAATTAATTAATTGAAAATGTGAAAATCATATAGTGACCTCTTATTATGTACTGAATCGACAGATATTTTGCACAAAATCACTTCACATCTAAAGGAATAAGAGCAGCCATGTGGAGAGCATTTCCAACTATTTTGAAATTTTAGCCCAAATTTTGGACCACCCTAATTATATATATATATATTATATATATATATATATATATAGGGTGTCTCAGAAGTCGCGCATCATAGACTTTATTCAGATTACGAGTCGAAATGGTTTATAAGTGATGTTTAATTACAATATATGTTCGAATAATAAAATTAGCTTTTTGATTAACTGTACATACTATTAATTTTATTATTCGAACATTATCGAAAACATATTGTAATTAAACATCACTTATAAACCATTTCGACTCGTAAATCTGAATAAAGCCTATAGTGCGCGACTTCTGAGACACCCTCTCTGTGTGTGTGTGTGTGTGTGTGTGTGAATCACAATATTCTATTTAAAAAATTAGAAGGCAGGAATGTTCCATCGTTTGAAATGTATTGAAATTTTCGTACACGCACCAAACTTTTATTGTTAGATGGGGCAATGTATTGTCTGAATGTTTTGGTTCCTCATGCGGAATTAGACAAGGTTCCTACATTTTTTTTTTATGCAGAAAGGACGAGCCAAGGGCGAATGGCCGCAAAAGCGCCCTTCCCACAGAAGAAGATGCCTAGACACTCTGTGTTTGAAAGATTGGAGATTGGAGGTCATAGACAGGTCATACATGGATTGCGGAAGATCTACAGATCTACAGAAGCTAAGGCTAACAAAGACCCTAAGATCCACTCTAAGGTTAGCCCGAGAGAAAGGAAAGAGTAGAGGGTTAAGAGAAGAGAAGAGAATAAGGGGTTAAGTAAGGAGGAACACCTATCACTCGTGGGTTAACATTCATTCAGAAAAAGAGAAAAAAGACTCAACATCATCATCCGCCGGCCACTGCCGACAAGTCAGAAAAATAGTCGGAGAAAATAGAGGGGTGAAAGATGAAAGAAGTAAAATAAGAACGCTTACAAACCATGCAAACACAGTCTTAACACACAGTCATACCATGCAAACTACAAACATGCAAAAAAAGAGTGTTACAGACATGCAAAGTAAGTCTAAGTGTTAGTCTAATTTTTTTTTTTTTTTAATAATAATTTTATTGCTGGCATCACACGCTGGCATGTCACAAGCTGGCATTTATCGTCAACAGACTCATCCTCGAGCACCACCACCAGAGCTCCTGTTGCTAACTTTGTTTTTTTATTTTAAACAACGTGAATATTTTTAAAATGTCTGTCAAGACGGTTCTTAAACATATTAACGCTGGTAGAATGAACGACTGACGCGGGAAGATTATTCCATTTATCAATTACTTTAAACGTAAAGAAGTTTTTAGCGATATTAGTAATGAAACGTCTGCCACGCAACTTAAATCCGTTATTACGAGTATTACTATTATCGAAAGTGAACAAGTTGTCAAAATTTACGTTATCGATGTTTTTAACGATTTTGAAAACTTCAATAAGCTCCCCCCTTAATCTCCTAGTTTTGAGTGAATACATGTCTAACTCTTTAATCCTATCTTCATAAGGCTTGTTGCGCAATGACGGATTTAGTTTCGTGGCACGACGCTGAACCCTTTCTAACCTATCAATATCCTCACGCAAGTACGGGCACCAAAACTGAACGGCATATTCTAAATGAGGCCTGACTAGGGACTTGTAAAGGGGCAATATAATATCCTTCGATTTAAATTCGAAATTACGCGCTATGAAGCCTAACATCCTATTAGCTTTTGCACAAGACTCCAGGCACTGGTTCCTAACCTTTAAATCCTTAGATACGCGTACGCCTAAATCTACTTCCTCGTCAACGCTCGCTAACTCCCTATCATCCATCGTGCACGTGTAATTATTGTTGCGAGAACCTATATGCAAAACTTTACATTTGTCTACGTTAAATTGCATCTGCCACTTATCTGTCCACTCCATAATCCTATTTACATCGTCTTGGAGCCTATTACTATCGTCCTCGTTAACAACCTTACCGCCTATTTTAGTATCGTCCGCGAATTTTGACACGTTACTAGTCAAACCTACATCTATGTCGTTAATGTAAATTACGAATAGCAATGGGCCTAACACTGAACCCTGTGGGACACCGCTACCTACATCTAACCACCCCGATTCACTACCATTAACTACGATCCTCTGCCTCCTAGCACGAAGCCATTCTTCTAACCAGTTAGCTACCTGACCGCGTATACCGTGCGCTTTGACCTTCGCAATTAGTCTCCTATGCGGAACTGTATCGAACGCCTTTTTAAAATCTAAATCAATAACGTCAGCTGCTCTATGCCTATCGTATTCGCGCACTATTTCGTTATAAAATTCTAACAAATTAGTTAAACAAGACCTATGGCGTCGAAACCCATGCTGACTACTATTAATCAACTCTCTACTTTCTAAGTGATCGCTGATACGATCCCTAACTACGGATTCCAAAAGTTTACCGACAATTGACGTTAAGCGAATGGCCCTATAATTGCTAGCTACTGTGCGGTCGCCTTTTTTAAAAATAGGCGTGACGTTAGCTAATTTGAAGTCTTAGGAATAAGCCCCGTTTCGAGTGACTGATTAAAAATCTTCGTTAAGGGGCCTACGATAACTTCTTTCAAATCTTTCAAATGTCTGGGATAAAAAGCGTCAGGGCCTGGAGCCTTGCTAACTTTTAGACTATCGATATAATGCGCAATCTCACCTTCGTAAACAGTTATTTCATCCAAAATAGTCTCGCTACTAAATGGAACGATATCGTCCACGTCGGGGACATTATTTACGTCTTCTACGGTAAAAACGGTCGCAAAAAAGTTATTGAAAATACCCGCCATCGCCTGAGCGTCAGAAGCCAAAGCGCCATTAACATCCACTAAAGGGCCTATGTTATCTTTTACCGGCTTACGAATTACGATTATTTACGTATTCAAAAAACTTTTTTGGATTATGTTTACTATCCGCAGCTATAAGTATCTCTAAATTACGCTTGGCATTCCTAACTGATCTTTTAACATGACGTCTAAGCTCGATATATCTATTAAAGTTAGCTGCCGTGCCATTGCGCTTACTAAGTCTATACGCTCTATTACGCTCGTTTATGAACTCTCCTATTTCCCTAGTCCACCACTTCGGCCTACCACGATTTCTAGCGCGCTTAGGCCTACGAGGAATAAACTCCCTTTCAATATTCCTGAAACTTTCTTTAAACGCCACCCAATGCAAATTTGTGTCATTGCCCATAAATAAGTTATCCCAGTCCACTACGCTCATCCTATCTGAAAAACTATCAAAATTAGCCCTACGAAAATCAGGGACTTCTATTACGTTACTATCCTGGGTGTTTTTTATCGCTAACTTAAACCTAAGAATTTGATGATCACTACATCCTAAACTCTCGCCTATTTCTAAACCTTCGACTATATTCTCGCCGTTCGTCATCACCAAATCTAAAATATTGTCACCGCGCGTTGGTTCGGTAACTATCTGTCGTAAAACGTTATCGTCCATAAACTCAACCAATCTCAAACCCTCCTCATTACCAGTAAAATTCTCGTAATTAACATTAGGGCAGTTAAAGTCTCCGACAATTATACTATTCCTATTGTCAATAAAATTACCAAGAAGTGAGTAAAATCTAGTATCTGTATCGAGGGGTTGAACGGGAGGTCTATAAACAACAACAAAATTAAAACTAATACTACACGCCCTAACTTCAACACATATCTACAGATCTACAGAAGCTAAGGCTGACAAAGACCATAAGATCCACTCTAAGGTTAGCCCGAGAGAAAGGAAAGAGTAGGGGGTTAAGAAAAGAGAATAAGGGGTTAAGTAGCAACACCTATCACTCGTGGGTTAACATTCATTCAGAAAAAGAGAAAAAAGACACCATCATCATCTGCCGGCCACTGCCGACAAGTCAGAAAAATAGTCGAAGAGAATAGGAGAGGGGTGAAAGATGAAAAGAAGTAAAATAAGAACGCTTACAAACCATGCAAACACAGTCTTAACTCAGTCATACCATGCAAACTACAGACATGCAAGTAAAGAGTTACAGACATGCAAGTAAGGAGAGGATAAGAAAAAAATAAAAGTTAAACAAAAAGTGGGTTAGTTTACGCTACGAGTAACATCTACGTTCGTGTTAGTCTAATTTTTTTTTTTATATAATAATTTTTTTGCTGGCATATCACACGCTGGCATGTCACAAGTTGGCATTAATCGTCAACAGGCTCATCCTCGACCACCACCCCCAGAGCTCCTGTCACTAGTTGTTTTTTTATTTTAAACAACGTTAATATTTTTAAAATGCCTATCTAAACGGTTCTTAAACATATTAACGCTGGTAGAGTTCACGACGGACGCGGGAAGATTATTCCATTTATCAATTACTTTAAACGTAAAGAAGTTTTTAGCGATACTAGTAATGAAACGTCTGCCACGCAACTTAAATCCGTTATTACGAGTATTGCTATTATCGAAAGTGAACAGTTTATCAAAATTTACGTTATCGATGTTATTAACGATTTTGAAAATTTCAATAAGCTCCCCCCTTAATCTCCTAGTTTCGAGTGAATGCAAGTCTAACTCTTTAATCCTATATTCATAAGGCTTGTTGCGCAATGACGGAATTAGTTTCGTGGCACGACGCTGAACCCTTTCTAACCTATCAATATCCTCGCGCAAATACGGGCACCAAAACTGAACGGCTATGAAGCCTAACATCCTATTAGCTTTTGCGCAAGACTCCAGGCACTGGTTCCTAACTTTTAAATCCTTAGATACGCGTACGCCTAAATCTACTTCCTCGTCAACGCTCGCTAACTCTCTATCATCCATCGTATACGTGTAATTATTGTTACGAGAACCTATATGCAAACTTTACATTTGTCAACGTTAAATCTTAAAGATTGTTCCAGAGTTCACCAGTTGAGTAGATGAAAGATTGAAAATATCGATTAATCTTTGCGTTAGAAAGTTGGACAGAAAAGGAATGAGAAAGTGCAGAAAGTCTGGTGCTGCATGCTCTCCTTAAAGTAGGAGGCATGCAGTTAGAGAGTTCAGAAGAGCAGTCTCCGTTATAATAGCGATAGTAGACAGAGAATGAGGCAACATTGCGGCGAAGAGAGAGAGAGATTGAAGACAGTGAGTAAGAAGCGGGGAATTGATGAAACGAAAAGCCTTTGATTCCACCCGGTCAAGTACGGCTGTGTGGGTTCAGCCACCCCACACATGAGAAGCATACTCCATACATGGGCGAACAAGAACCCTGTACAGAGACAGCAACTGAGTGGGGGTGAAGAAACCGCGGAGGCGGTACAACACATCTAACCTCTTAGAGGCTGTTTTAGAAAGAGAGAATAGGTGATCTTTCCAGGACAGATCACGAGTAAAGGAAATGCCAAGAATGTTAAGAGAAGAGAAAGGATTGAATTGTGTGTTGTTGAAGGTAAGAGGATAGTCGTGTGGAAAATTGTGAAGAGTAGACAGATGAAAGAACCTAGTTTTGAGGCATTGGACGCCACAAGGTTTTCTCTGCCCCAATCAGAGACAGCAGAAAGATTAGAGGTCAGGTGCTCCATAGCCACCCCACGCGAATCATGGAGTGACTGCTGTGAGGGACGCTTTGGGGAGCGGGTGGAGAAGTGAAGAGTGGAATCATCGGTATAGGAGTGAATAGGACAGGAAGTACGAATTAAAAGATCATTAATAAATAAAAGGAAAAGAGTGGGTAACAGGACAGAACCCTGAAGAACACTACTGTTAATAGCTTTAGGAGAAGAACAGTGGCCATCTACAACTGCAGCTATAGATCGGCCAGAAAGGAAATTAGAGATGAAGGCACAGATAGAACGATAGGAACCGAAGGAGGGCGGTTTCGGAATTAAAAATTTGTGCCAGACTCTATCAAAAGCTATTGATATATCTAGCGCAATAGCAAAAGTTTCACCGAAATCCCGAAAGGAAGATAACGAAGAGTCAGAGAGATACGCAAGATCGTCAGTAGAGCGTCCCTTGCAGAACCCATACTGATGATCTGAAAGAAGATTGTGAGAAGAGAGGTGTTTAAGAATCTTCCTCTTAAGGATAGATTAAAAAACTTTGGAGAGTTGAGAGCGGTCACCCTTCTTTGGGACAGGCTGAATGAAAACGTACTTCCAGCAGGAAGGAAAGGTACCAGATGAGAGACGAGAGAGTTTGCCTCGCCAGGGTGTCAGCACAGAAGCACAGTTCTTAAGAATAACAGGAGGAACATCATCAGGACCGTACCTTCCTAGAGTTGAGCCCAGATAGGGCAGAAGAACCATCATTAGAAGAGATTCTATTTTCAGATATAATAAGGTCAGGGGGGGGAAGCAGATGGAGAAACATCACCGGCATCGTTCATGGTTGAATTGTAAGCGAAAGTTTGAGCGAAGAGTTCAGCTTTGTCAGGAGAAGAGACGGCAACTGAGCCGTCGGAATGGAAAAGAGGAGGGAAAAAAAGAGGACGTATAGTTGTTGAAGAGGTCTTAGCTAGATGCCAGAAAGAGCGAAAATAATTAGAATTGGATGTTTTCACATTTTTATCTGATGAAGGAATTTTTGGCGAGACGAAGAACAGATTTTGCACGATTCCGGGCAGAAATATAAGCTGAGTCAGAGTCAGGAGTTGGATGGTGACGGTACCTTCTGAAAGCCTCCTCTCTGTTGCGGATAGCATTAGAACAAGTAAAATTAAACCGAGGATTTGTTGCATTGGTAGTAGGAATACAATATGGAATGTACGCCTCCATGCCGGAGAGAATAATCACCGTGATGCACACAGCACCCTCGGGAGGGCCCCGGCCACGGAAGCAGTAGTCATTCCATGAGAAATCACAGAAGTACTGCCTAAGGGCCTCCCAATCAGCGGCGCCGAAGTGCCAAAGGGAGGGTCCAAAGGGCGAATTGGAGCGATAGGTCAGGAAACAGATATAAGATTGTGGTCGGAGGAGCCCAACGGAGAAAAAGTTTGACAGACTAAGAAGAAGGATGAGAGGTGAGAAATAAATCCAGAATGTTGGGCCTATCTCCAAGGCGATCGGAGATACGAGTAGGGTGCTGTACAATCTGCTCCAGGTCATTTAGGATAGAAAATTTGTAAGCTAGTTTACTAGGGTGTTAGTGAAATGAAAGGAAAACCAAAGGTGGTGGTGAACATTGAAGTCTCCTAAAATGGAGATTTCAGCAAAGGGAGAGCGGGAAAGAATGTATTCCACTTTGAAAGTGAGGTGGTCAAAGAATTTTGGATAATCATTAGAATTAGGGGAAAAGGTAAACAGCGCAGATTTATTTAGTTTAATATTGGCATGTAAGCCGTAGCCAGAGGGTATAGAATTCGAAAGATTCGAGTTCGGGAATACGAGAACAAGTTAGGTCATTGCGTACATATACGCAACATCCACCTTTGGAGTGAAATTGAGTATAGAGAAAGTAAGAGGGTACAGAAAAGGGTTGTGTCAGTCGTCTCAAACACCTGAGTTTCAGTGAGGAAAAGAAGATTAAGTTTAGAGGAGGAGTGGTGGTGGAACAGATTGAAAATTTGAGAAAAGGCCACGAATGTTGCAGAAGTTTAAGAAAAGTGAATCAGGCAGAGGTCCAGAACATCTCGAATGGGCGGTAGCAGATCCAGCCCCGCTGCCCGGGTCTGCGTTCCCGGAATCGGCAGCAGGGGAGACAGAAGTGGGGACATTTATGGTCCCCTCCCCAGGGGACTCCGAGGTTCTTGAAGTTGATGCCAATTTTTCTTTTTTTTTTAATCTTGAAAAGATTATGTAGTGTGTAAGATTCATGTATATGTAGTGAGGAATAGGGAGAGAAGTGTGTGTGTGTGTGTGTGTGTGTTGGACTGCTCACAGTGTAGATGAGACACGGAAAAAGATAGATAAGGAGAACAGTGACAGAAGAAACAGGAGTTTCAGCTCTCCCTATCTTCTGTCTGACGCCCCCCCCCCCACGGAGTACTTCCTGGTCGATTGGTGTCTACAATCTCCTCCTTAGAAGTGGAATATATATTGATGGATTAATTGTCTCTCTCACTGAGGTAAGAGTGGGATGTTGTGTAGATGACATAAGGATAAATAACTTGGTGTTAATAAGCCAGTGAAGGATCTGGATCGTCTTATAAAAATCTATGAATGATATTCACAGAATCATGATATTAATTTTAATGTTACTAAAACTAAGGTTATGCAATTCCATCCCAAAAGCTCAAACCAAACCGCTATTATTATTTTCAAAGTGAGAGACGAACCAATAGAGCAGGTACAAGAATTTAAGTATCTGGGTCAAACTGCCACAGCTCCTTCAATGACGGCTCACACATAAGGAAACAATATCGAAGTTATACTATTTATTTATTTTATTTTTATTTAATTTGGCCCTTAAGCTTTAGGCTCTACTGGGCTCTTATTAAAAATAAGCAGCTAGTTGTTATTAATTAATAATAATAAATAAATAAGTATTATTAATAGTTAAAACATGTATTACAATATTAATGGACAATATTAAACAATATTAGTGGACATTAATCCTAGATTTTTGTTAGTATGCCATTATTAATCGGGATTTCAACTTGGTTTTAAACAAATTTACATTTACAATATTTTTTATATCGGCATACGAGTCATTCCATAGTTTCAATCCAATGAAAATGGGTAGTTTTTGAGATGAAGACAATCTAAATTGAGGTATAACAAGCTTTGATCTATTTCTGGTCTGATACGAGTCTAATGTGAAGAATTAAAAAGTCAGACAATCCATTTGTCGAAGCTATTCATCAGTCCTGCTTTCGGTCTTCCAGACTGTGAACCTCTTACTATGAAAGTGTTTGTCTATAGCTTCACTTAATTCAAGCATTAGCCATTCCATTACATTCCCTTTTTATTTTTATGAAGCAGTTATTATTATTTTTTATTATTTCTCGTCTCCTTACGTGTATTATTGTTATCTCTTTATTACCTTTGTCCTTTTTATTTTAGGTTTTTAAATTTATTGTTTAATTAGTTGTATCGTTAATTACCTTGATGGATACTCTACCTTTTTTTTTAGGTTGGGGGGATAACATTATCATCATTTATGTAATTTTAGCAGTGGTTAGTTTTTATTATTACTCGTTTCAGTACTTGTCTTATTTTTATTTCTCTCTTAGTTGTAGTTTTTAGTTATTTTAAATTTATTGTTTGATTTATCTTATTGCTTATTACATTCAAGAATATTGTACTATTTTATGGGGTCTATATCCTGCCAATAACGTTTATTAGTATGATCATTATTATAAAATAATGACCTAACAGTCAAACACCGAAATCATTCATTACCGATATTGACTGATTTCGGTTTTTGA